>CAUYRH010082627.1:0-29299 GCA_963574655.1 Perodicticus potto | reverse complement strand
GTGACGGCTTCTAAGATCTCAGCTACTCCGTCTGTCTCCTGAAGCCCGCTGGCCTCTCCTGAAGCCTGTGTAGAGACAAAGCACGCCACACACCGGGCAGAGGGGACCAGGTTACACAGGAGCCTGACAGCTGGGAAATGCCAAGAAACCAACAAAGCAGCTTCCGTGTGTGTGTGTGTGT
The DNA here is from genome assembly GCA_963574655.1 of Perodicticus potto. Taxonomy (NCBI): domain Eukaryota; kingdom Metazoa; phylum Chordata; class Mammalia; order Primates; family Lorisidae; genus Perodicticus; species Perodicticus potto. The sequence continues at coordinate 29,118 of CAUYRH010082627.1, read as the reverse complement.
GTGTGTGTGTGTGTGTGTGAGAGAGAGAGAGAGAGACAGGCCGAGGAGACGGCATGTATGCAGCTCGCACGGTTGATTATTCTTTCCTCTCCCAATCATCCACGGAAGGTTGTCATTGGAATCCTAGGCTGGGAACCATTACAGCTGAAGGCTGAATTCCCATTGTTACCTAATGCTCACAATTAGCCTCCTACAGGCAGCCAGTGAGCCCGCATGCCATGATTTTGTAACCAATCTCTTGTTCTGGACCCTTGGATCGGTTCCACTTTTTTGATATTCATGGCAATGTAGAGATGGATGAAGGATGACGTGACAGATTTCCCTGTTCCCAGCTTCACATGAACACCAGGCCAGGGTCACCTGCTCAAGGAGGACAAACGTTCTTACAGTGCCATATTCCACCTCCGAGTGGCTTTCTGACTGAATCACCAGCCTTCTGTTTCACTAAGTTAGTGGACTCGGCATATGTGTTATTGTGGGAGTGACACCACCCAAAAGCAACAGAAATTCTCGGAATATACCTCCGTGTGCTTGCCTCTGACTCTGTGCATCAGGCCTCCCTCTCTCGGGAAGGCCCTTTCTTCCTCATCTGCCTCGCCCCCGCTTGTCATCGGTCAGGAATCAGCTTCTCACTCCCCTGCTCTGAGTTCCTCCCCTGACCCACTGAGTTCGGCTTTGAGGCCCTCTCTGTGCTTCCATCACACTGAGCGCTATTGCTGCCCTGGGGCTGAGTGTGAGTGGCTGGAGGATGGGGGCAGTTCCCCATTCGTCCCCTCATCTCCAGCACCTGCCCAGGGCTGTCCCGTTGTAGGTGCTCAGCAGATCCCGGATGGGAGTGGAAGAAGGAGGAAGAAGCAGCCATCTTTACTTTCCTGCTAAGCACCCCATCCCCAGCTTTGGAGTTGAGTCATTTGCCGAGCATAAAAGCTAAATTTAGGTTAGTTTTTAATAGGAATTAACACCCAAAATATCTTAGAGTTTTGACTTTGAGTTTTAGAATCCTGACACTGTTTCTTGGCAAGATGTCTGGAAACTGGGCCACCGACTGCTACAGCCATAGAAGAACCTAACACCTTGTAAGAAACACAACCCTCCACACCAAAGAGATGGCTGAAGGTCTGTGAAAGGTGAAATGAAGCCAAAGGCCCAAAATAGGACTTGAGGCAGTGCTTGCCAAGATGAGAGGGTTCAGAGCCTCCAGCACGCTGGGGGTGAAGAGCTGCTGGGCTGAGGGGCTGCAGGGCCCGCTGGGAGGTGCGGGGGCTCACCGAGGACTCTTCAGCTTCACACAGCTCCTCAGGGGTCCTAGGGTCAGGGTACACAGTGAGCTGTTGTATGGAGCCCTGGGGAAAGAGAGGGAACAGAAACCATGGTTTGCAGGTGCACAGCATCCGGTGAAGTCATGACTGTCCTGTGAGGGAGAAGCACAGGGAAAGCGTGAGTGGTGCCTGTGGCCGTGACAGGAAACCAGGCCACCTCTTGCCCCCTCAGCTGGCAGGGAGGGGCTCTCCTTGGGCCAATATAACCCTGACCCCCTGAGCCAGAGAGGCCCTCCGGGAGCAGTGAATTCCAATGTGGACCCCACAGGGGCCTGTCTTGGGGTCCTCAGGTTGACAGGAGCAGGCTGTGATGCCCATCTCCCTCTCCTGGACAGTGTCTTTCCCCCATAGCTCAAAGCTTCTGGGCTGGAAGGCCTTGAACCAAGAAAGGCTGCCAGTAGCCCCTGACGGCTCCTTCTCCACAGGGCCCTCAAAGTGTGGGCACCTGAAAATTATCCCTCAGACTTTAACCTAACGTTCCCCACCATTTTCCACTGTATTACATAAATGGTGGAGGATGGTGGGGCGTATCCACTGTATTGATAAACCCCGACGGCCCCGCGGTGCTGCCTGGTCCACCGTACGGTAGGAGTAAATGCCTGCGCTCACTGAATGAATAACTGCAATAACTTAGCAATTTCCTTTAGAATAGCTTCATACGAGCTCATTTTCATACCAAAGTTAGTTTCTGATTTTTTTTTTAGTGCACATTGTCCAAAAGGACAGAGAGAAGGCTAACACTCACTCTGGGATTCTGGCATATTCCACCTTCACAGAAAGTGTAATTCAGATAAAATCATTTAAGGGTAACAAACCTAGTCTTTTCTAATGCCTTAAGGTTTACAAAGAGCTTTCCCATAGGTTATCTCATTTGACTTTACAGGGCTGGGGGTAGGTTTTCTTATCTCCTCTTAGAGAGTAGAAAACACATATCCTCTTAGAGATAAAAATCTCAGAGGATCAAAGAATCCCAGTTTAAAATCAGCACACTAAATTGAAACGTGAGGACTAGAATCTGGGTTTTTGGTTCCTCCCACCATAGCATGCCTGCCTCGCTGAGGACAGAAGAATAAAATAACAACGGGAACAGCGGTTTGTTGTTATTGCAGGGTGAGTCTCTTGTCTATTGCCTCCCTGATCCGCCAGGAATGGGATTTGACTCACGGTGAATCTCTCCAACCCTGTGGCTCCCGCGTTGCCCACGAAAATTCCTGCACTGGACTCGAAAGCCAAAGCCCGGGGTGACCGTTGGAAGGGGATGTGGCTGTGCTCCTCGCAGTCCACGAGGAGCGTCACCTCCTCGCCCTGGACAATCACGGCAAAGCGGTTCCACTTGTGGGTCATCACAGGCACCGAGAAAGCAGCAGCCTCTTGGGACACATGGGATCCGGGCTCCGTGTAGTAAAGGATGACCCGCTGGTGGCCGTCCTCCACACCCGAGAGCCGCAAGCCCAGGTAGATGACCTTCTGGAAGGCATCAGTGATAGCAAAGAGCACGCCGCCTTGGGCACTGCTGGGTTTCACCGTGACACTGATGGCAAAGTCCCTGAAGAAGGTGGATGGGATGAGGGTCCTGACCGGGCGGCCGACGTTGGCCCCAGGCCCGAAGCTGTAGGCCGGGAAGCCACCATAGCCCGTGACAAAGGACACAGATGAGGGCAGCGGGACACCGATGAGCTCTGTGAGGTCCAGGTGGCCCTGGGGCTCTGCAGGGAGGAGAGAGAGGTCATGCTCACTATCGTGCTTGGAAGTGAGGAAGCAACTTAGCCACAAATGCACAGGGACCCCTCAGGAACCCCTGAAACTGTGGTTTCTAAATCAGTGGTTTTCAACCGGTATGCTGCTTGAGGATTTTAGGTGCACTGCAAAAATGTTTAAAGATCATTAATTAAATTATGTTCAAAAGCACTTCAAAGCACCGTAAGTATATTCTTTATTTTCCTCTTTTTTTTTTTTGACCAACATAATTTAAGTGTGCTGGGCAAGTTTAACAATAGGTCAAGTGTGCAGTGAAATAAAAAGGCTGCAAAACACTGTTCTAAATTGTGGCTTTTCAAACCTTTCTGACAATGGCCTACAATAAGAAACGCATTTACATAGCAACCCCATATGCACATGTAAAGATAAATATTACATATAGCTCTAACACTGAAACAAATGTTTCATAAAACACTATTGACTTTTAATACTTTCCAGGCCCTCAAATATTTTCCTTTCCATTTCATTATTCTTTTCTCCATTATTTAATGAAAAACACGCTGGCAATGACCTACTAAGTTGATTTCATGAACCATAAATGGATTGTAGACTTTCCGGTTCAGAGAGGAATCTCAGAGGTCTCCTGATACAACTATCTGTCTAAGATGAATGAACCCTGACACAACTATCTGTGATGAGAGCCACTAGCCGCAGGTGGCTGCCGAGCACTTGAAGCGTGGGTCTTCCTGAATGAGATGCGTCCGATGTAAAGCACAAACTGAATTTCAAAGACTTAGTTTAGAAAAAGGAATGTAAAATATCTCATTCATCATTTTTATAGTATTATATGTTGATAACTTCAGAAAACATTGGATTAAAATGTATTATTAAACATTTTTTTAAAGAATATGAGAAAAAACTATGCGTCCACCCGTTAAGAAAGAATATATTAATTCAGCTGAAGCTCTCATGAACTCTCTCCAGTCCTCGCCTCCTACCGTGCCCCAGAGGTAGCCACTCTTGGGAATTTGGTGTTCATCACTGCCATGCCTTTGTTCATACGTTTGCTCCACTAGAACTTGGAGCCACGGTGCGTGTTCTAAACATTACGTAAGGGTCAGCAGGCTGCACGTATTCTTCTGGCACTTGCTTTTCTATTTCTCACTCAGCATTGTATTTTTGAGATTTATCCTTGTTGATATTAAACATGTGGCTCTGATCTTATGCTTTCACAACAGTACAGTTGAGTATAACTGGATTTATTCACTTTTCTGCTGCCGAAAAGTGAGGTTTCCGTTACTATTCAAACAAGACTGCTATGGACTCCCATACACACATCTTGTGGTGCTTACACGCACAGGTAATCCCACCACCTGGAGACAGAATTATTGGATGACCTGGGTATGTGCCCCTGCAGCGTCAGCAAGTGTTCTCTGAGGCACCTGTGCCATCCTGCATGCTCACTAGCAAATGTCGATTTAGGGGAGGCAGAGAGATGCGATTTGGGAGAGGATCCATGGAGCTTTTTAACTGTAGTGGTAACGTTTACTGTTTAAAGTAGGTGATATTCAGAAGAAGTATCACCATATTATTCTTTTAGGGAAAACATTTCACAACAGTTTTTATAAAAATGATTCCCCACTCCTTGACAAAGGAGTGAATCTATTGGTGGCCCGCTTAAAAGCCTTCTCTGGCTATCTACAGCCTCTGGGTCAGGGCTGAGCAAGCTGCTCCCCTCTGGCTTGAGAGGATCTCTGTGGTCTGGACCTGGCTGTGTTCCCTACTGCCTAACATGCACTGGCACAGTCCCTTGAGTGCCCCATGCTGTTACATCATCTCAGGAGTGCGTTCCTCTCTGCCAGCGACCCCTTCCCTCCCCAGGTATTCTGCTCAAGATTCAGCCCAGGCTTGCCTCTCTGAAATCCCTTGCTTCACCTCCCACCCCACACCCTTCCATCCTATAACTGCATTAGAAGCCCCCTCCCCACAGACTGGGGCCCTCCATCATAGCCCCCCCTACTCTGCATGTCATTGTAGGGTCACTTGTCTCTCTCCCCATTGGACCATGAAAGCAAGGGCCACACCATTCATCTGTGTTCCCAGTGACCAGCCAGTGCTGATGAATAAATCAATGAAGAAATAAATGAAGGTATGAATGGACCTAGTCCAATCTTCTCATCTTACAAAAGATTAAACTAAGGTTAATAAAGTGTTTGCTGGCCATGAACTCAGATGTGATTCTCAACTGATTGCTTGTCCTCTCCAGTTTGCAACCTGCTTTCAAACAGAAATGAATTTTAAGGAATTTGGGTTTAAGATTCAAACCCCAGAAGGCTTACGTTAAAAGATTGATAAATTTGGTTAAATTTGGCTGCATAAAAATTAAAAAGTTCTATTTCTGCACAGCAGAAATAATAATGATGACAACCCTTACCATGCCACATAAAACCCCCCAAACTGGGAAACAGTTATATATCACAGACAACAAACTTATTTCCCTAACATGCAAAGCAAATGAATACCCCATAGAAAAATGGGCAAAGAATAGATATTCTATTCACAGTAAAAAAAATAAAAATGGATCTTAAACGCATGAAAAATATTCAGTGCTACCTGTAGTGAAAGAATTATAAGTTAAGACTAATTTATAATGATACTTACACTAATCCCTACCAGATTAGGTAAAGATCAGCATGTTGGATGATATGCCATGTCTGCGAGTGTTTGAGGCCACAGGCCCTTTCACGTATTGTTGGTGGGAGGATAAATTGGTACACCAGGGTGGGAGGCAACTTGACAACATTTATCAAAATTGCAAACACACATAAGTACTCTTTGACCCAGCAGTTCTACTTCTATGAATTTTCTAACAGATATACTTATGTAGATGAAATATAAAACATGTACAAGAATATTTGCTGCAGCATTCTGGGAGGCCAAGTCAGGGGGATTACTTGAGTTCAGGAGCTCAAGACCAGCCTTAGCAAGAGCGAGACCATCTCTAAAAATACCCAGGCATTGAGGCGGGTGCCTGTAGTCCCAGCTACTCAGGGGGCTGAGGTAAAAGGATCACTTGAGCCCAAAAGTTTGAGTTTGCTGTGAGCTACGATACCACAGCATTCTATCGAGGGTGACAAAGTAAGGCTCTGTCTCAAAAACAAACAATAAAAAGAATATTTACTGCAGCATTTTAAAAAATTTACCTAAATGTCTATCTTTGGGAATGGTTAAGTATATCCATACAATGAAATACAAAGCAGCCTTTGACAAGAAGTGATTCCTTAGGTACTAATATGAAACAATCAACAAAATACAGTAAGTAAAATCAGACCAAAAATGGCAAGGTGCAGAATTAAATTGCTATCATTTAGAAATATACTGTTTATATTAATATATTAAACATACAAAAGAGATATATATACATATGTGTGTGTGTGTGTGTGTGTGTGTGTATACAGTATATTACAATATCTCTAGAAAGATACAAAGGAACTGTGAACAGAGGTTGTCTCCAGGGAAGGAAGTTGGTGGCTGGGACATTTCTTTTCACTGGATATCCTTTACCTACTTTCTCAATTTTACACCATGTACATAGTATGAAAAGTAAAGATACTTACATATTTTTAAAGAGATTAACTCCTTTAACCTGGATGGAAGTGGAACACATTATTCTTAGTAAAGCATCACAAGAATGGAGAAGCATGAATCCCATGTACTCAATCTTGATATGAGGACAAGGTACATTAGTACACAGGGTGGGGGGTCAGGGGGAAGGGGAGAGCAGAGAGAGAGGGAAGGAGCGAGGGGGTGGGAGAGAGAAAGAGCAGAGAGAGGGAAGGAGGGGCGGTGGGGGTCTTGGTGTTTGACACACCTTTTGGCGCAAGACACATTAAGAGGGACTTTACCTAACAAATGCGATCAGTGTAACCTGGTTTCTTTCTTTTTTTTTTTTTTTTTGCAGTTTTTGGCCAGGACAGGGTTTGAACCTGCCACCTAGGGTATATGGGGCCGGCGCCCTACTCCTTTGAGCCACAGGCACACCCAACCTGGTTTCTTGTACCCTCAATGAATCCCCAACAATAAAAAACAAAAACCTGATTACTGAGCATACCATGCTAATTCCAACTTAATTGTTATTATTTATTAATCAAAAACTGCTTACTGCTCGAATGGAAAAACAGAGCAGGAGGACCCACCACCTGCTGGATTCCCCACACTCAGGCTCTCACCTCCCGGGGGGCGTCTTGCAGCCCCTCTCCAGGGTGCTGGCCTCTTCGTAGTCGTCCTCTGGGCCTCCTTCATGCAAACCACTCGTCACCGGTTCTTTCCCTGCTTTTCCAGGCAGATCACTGTCCTCATCCTCCTCATCCAGCAACACTTCATCTTCTCCTTCCTCATCATCCAGTAAGTCTGAACTTTGACTGGTCACCAAAGCCTTCTCATCCTTAAAGTGACTGCCATTCATCCTTTCAGAAAAAGCATTCACAAAAGTTCAATTATTGGTTTCACTTTTATTTATTTATTTTTTTTATTGAATCATCACTGTGTACTTAAATTTCCTACCATGTCTTCCTAACAACAGTTTAGATTTTCAGCACTCACATAGGAAACCTTTATTGTTTCTGCTTATGGCAATTGTGGGAAAATATCATAATTTCACAAATGAAATTTGTGATGAAAAGAATAACTGGATGATTATTCAGATTATAAATGGAGCCCCCAGCAGACCTGGAAAAACAATCTCAGTCTCCTGTTTCCTGACAGGTTCTGCCTGATTCATGATGATGCTGTGTGTGTGCACGTGTGTGTGTGCACGTGTGTGTGTATATAAATAAAATATTTTAAAAAGTACATACATGTTTTCTTTGCATAATGTACCCACCATTTAAAAGAATGGATTTCTGGGAAACTCACTCCCTGAGCAGCACTGGCACCAGCTTTGATGCCCATGTCTAAAATGAGTCTAGGACCCACTGTCAGTGTTAAAGTGGCCTCAAAGGACCAGCAGGTGCTGAGTGTCACTAGAGGACGTTCATCACACTCTACCCAGCCTTGGAACTGACTTGAGATCTCATTTATTTATGCTGTTTTCAAGTTAGTTTTGATACTCTGAGTCCCAGGGGGACCCTGGAATGGGAAATGATCTAAAAATGCAATTGTACAAATATGTTTTGAAGTTGGTTTAGCAAGTATGTCTGCTATAATGATGCAAAAGAATATAATGTTCTAAAAAGTCATTTGTAATACTTTTGCTTATAGCTGCAAGGATTGTAACATGATTTTACAGTACGATTTAAAAAATGAGATTAATTACATAGGAATTCCAATATAATGCATTTGAGTGCATTTGTGAAAATGGGATGAGCTCTCAGCTTTAAAATGAACTCTAAAATACATGTAAGTTGAATTTAAGTTTCATTGCAGAATTTAAAGCTTTACACTAAATCACACAATCCCTACCTATGTTTTGACTACAGCATATCTTCTAAACCTCCTCCTTTTAGAGAGACAAGACCAGAGTAGTTAGATCACTTGACAGGCTCAGAAAGCCTGTGAGGGATCAAACCATCCCTGGGCTCCTGGGGTTCTGACTCCTGGCCCCTCCCAGCCTCTCCACCAGCCCGGCTCCCTCACCCACGTACTAAAGCAGAAAACCCTGGAGACACTTAAACAGTAATGTTCAGTTTTTATATTTAATGTAACTACTCCTCAAATTACAGAAGATTGGGGATCAACAATGCACTTCCATCATTCTCCCTCATGCCAAAAAAAGAGTATAATTGAAGATACAGATTTCCCAGGGCTAAAAAATAAGATAAATAAACCAATCTTGGATGTGATGGACCCACACGGTAAAAATCCATTTGACTAAAAAGAGTCAAACACGTATCGTTATTAAGCTTTTCATACGACCAATGTCTTAACCTCTTTTATCAGAGAACAATGAAAACATGTTTTTCACAGACATAAATTATTAGTTTCCAGATACGCTGCCAACATACTTGCATGAATAGATTGACGTTCTTATTTTTAAAAAAATGAAAGAAAAAGTAAAAGAACAAAAGAATACATGGACAAAAACCAAAAGTAACAAAAAGTCAACATAACTAAGAGAACCTATTTGTTAATTATGCTTTCAAATGTGGCAATTTATAGGAGATAAGTTATTCATCAAAAGTAGCCTGATAGGAGTTCAGGGGGAAAGTTAGATGACTCAACCTTCTCACTTTTGCCCTGTTTAGACATGTTGAAGCCAGATGTTGCAGCTGCCCAGGCTCACAAGTCTCTCCAATTACAGGAGAGAAAATCTAAATGGGCATCTCAGAACCCAAAGGGTGCTGTTCACTCAATATTTCTTATTTGTGTTATGTGAATAATTACCAAAATGTAAGACTGTTTCCTAACTGTCCTTACGCCTCCGTCCTTCCGACCAGCCCCCCTCCCTCTCACACAAGCGGGCAGGGAAAGGGGGACAGAAATCCAGCTGCACGGTGCTGTGATTATCAGACTTCTCGGAGGCCAGCCTTTCTTTCTATAGATATGTTTTTATACCAGTTGAAGAACAGAAGTAGTCATATGTTTTTATGTTATTTTGGACAAAAAAAAATGTGTATTTAAAGTTTGCCTTAATGGAAGAACTAAAATAATTAACTTTGACTTTTTCTTTTTTTGCAGTTTTTGGCCGGGAATGGGTTTGAACCCGCCACCTCCAGTATATGGGGCCGGCGCCCTACTCCTTTGAGCTACAGGTGCTGCCCTTAACTTTGACTTTTAATCACATCAAAAAATTAAGGACACTAACCCAGTAATACTTGTATGAGGAACGGTAAAGTTGTACGATGAGAAGTAATGGAACTTTTATTAACTAATTTCATGTTACATTAAAATTTATAACGTAGCATCCTAATTTAACAGGTTACCAGATAGATCTAATCAGAAAAGCCTAGTTCTCAGTAAAAAGTTCTCAGATATTTAATTGCAACTTACAGATAAGAAAAACAAAATGCAATAGTTTTAGTGAAATAATATTTCATTAGCTTCACATGCAATGCAAATTGCTAGGTAAGTGTTAATTATCATCATCAACAGCATTAAAAGTTTGTCTTTAGTAGTTAAGCCATTTATGTCTGCTGCTAATAATGACAAAAGAAATCCAGGGTTAGTAAAAGCAAGGTGAACATTCCCATCGAAACAAACAATTAAATGACCACCTCCTTATGGGGACATAAAGTAAGAATCCTAACTAAGAAGTCTCAAACCATTATATGTGAAGGTATCTGACTAACACTCAAGGGTATTTCATATAAAGTATATACGGATGTATAATAGAGAGCCGGAGGCAGGGACAGAGAAAGAGTCATATATTACCTATTATCTATATACATATACATATAAAACATATGCTAAATGTATTATAGTAACTGTAGATAATATAATAGATATTTATTAGCTCTCTATATATAGATAGACAGATATGAAACATATGCTATATGTATAATAGTAACCATAGATAATATAATAGATATTTATTATCTCTTTATGTATATATATATGAAACATATGCTATATGTATAATAGTAACCATAGATAATATAATAGATATTTATCATCTATGTATATATATATGAAACATATGCTATATGTATAATAGTAACCGTTATTGATCCAGCTGAGTCCCTGTGTGACTTTCCCTGCTACTCGTGAGACTCTGATAAACTTTCCCATTTAGTTATCAGGAGAGCACATTGGTCGAGTCATGGGCTGTGAAACCAGACAGCTTCGGTTGGACTCCATTCATTACCTATGTGACCTTTGAAGTTATTTCACCTTCAATATCACCATTTCTTCACTGATAAAATCAGTGGCTGTCTATAAGGTAGCCATGAGAATCAAATTAGGTAATACAGGCAAATGCCTGGAAGAGCACGTGGTCTTTCCACGTGCAGTAAATACGCGCCAGCTCCCGGGCAGGTGTCAGCAGTGCCACCAAAGTGCGCTCCGCAAATGCATTTGCAAACATTCATTTCAGAGGTCACAAGAGTTTAGAAATCAAAAACCCCGGCTTCACCTCTCCTCCGCATCCCGGGGAGACTGGCTGCGGTGGTTGCTGTTCCCAATGAAATTCCGAATCTCTGTGAAGTAAGCGTCTTCCTTGTCATCCAGCATCGCACCTGTGCTTTCCAGTTCAGAATGAGGTGACGACGCCGCCGTGCCTGTGAGGAGTAGAAAGCCTTTGATGTCAAAGGTGACTATTCAGCAAGCAATTTATTCGGAATCTCCTTTCTGAGGACTCTGATCCGTGTTGTGTCTTACAACAAACTCTTCTGAATATTAACCATGGTTACTCCAGGAGGTCAAAGTCTCCCCAGTGGGCCATGATACACACGCCCGTGATAACAACAGTAGGAACCACTGACATTGTCAGGGACGCTCTCAAGGATGCTTTTCACCATTTTCCCCACCCTCACTGTGACATGGAAACATCCTCATTCACACAATGAAGATTTACAAACGACAGACAAGCCTTCAGTTCGGCTGTAAGAAACTGACAGTCCTGGATGCAGTGTTTGTTTGTTTTTGGTTTTTTTGCTGCTATGTTAAAGAATGTTACAAAGTAAATATGAAGACACACTGCAAATTCCACGTTCTGGCTGAGTGGGTGAGTCCAGGGGAGGTGTGGTACAGTATTAGGAGGACAAAATTGGATTTCGGATTACAGGGTGATCTTCAGTCTCCTTACCTACAAAAATTAGAATCATAATGCCTGACTCACTGGTACCAAATACCCCACCACACCTGCCCCAGGACTAACCACCCAGCCAGAACATGGAATTTGCGGTGTGTCCTCAGTATTTATTTTGTAACATTCTTTAACAACAGCAGCAAAAAACGTGCTTGCTTACTGCCTCCAGGACCCAATGCCAGTTTCTAACAGACGTGCTTAAAGCTTATCTGTAGTTTATAAATCTTCATTATATGCATGAAAATGTTTCCATGTCACAGCGAGGACTGTTGGAGGTTAACACAAACTTACACAATTATAGCCATTTTATAAGAAGTTGAAATCTACACCAACATTAGCTTCCTGTTCATTATCTTACCCACAGACTATCTATCTAAAATTTAATAGTTCATCACAATAATCTCTCCAACCACAATAGACAGACCAAGAGATTAGAACTCCTTGGCTTAGCAGTTATAATCTGGGTCAACAAGTAAATATTCAACGTTGATGTTACATTTTTAATTTTTTTCCTGAAATAGCTCTGGAGAAAAGATTACAGTTGCATGTTATAAGGGTACTCAAAGTTAGAATATTGCCAGTTTTATACACTGGATTAGATTCTGTGCCTAAAATCTACTATTTTAAAAACGTGATCACTAGACTTTTGGCTTTGGAAGAAACGAGCAGTGTATTTTAAATAGTAGCCATTCAAGATGATAAATAATGTGCCTTTATCGTGGAGGAAAGACTAATAATGAAATAATTTTCTTAAAATCACTAGTTTGTACAAATCCAACTTTTTTTTCCATTCTTAACATCTCTTTTCCTGAACTCCACACTCACCCCCTTCCCTCACTCTCAATTCATTTCCTTTATTCTCTAGAAGCAACTGTGGCTGCACGGGTTTGCTCTGCGCACACATGCCAGCTGGCAAATGTTAGTTAATGCTTATTATGTAACTATTAGAAGCCAAAGACAAGAAAACCTACCATCCTTTCTGCTAAATATGTGCTAGCAGGTCCCAGTTAAGGGAAGGCTGTTTTTTGCCAGTTACTTTTAACTTAATTTCATATCAGAATTTATGGCAAAAATAAAGCACCACTATCCCTTACTATGGGTCCCTCTGATCACATCAACACCCTCATAGCCCTACTCCCGAAAATGTTATCTGGAGAGGTTCTCTAAACTGCCGGGTTCTGCAAAGCACACGTGACTTCTAGGTCAATGTTCTCAGCAGGTGTACTAAGGCTGCCCCTCCGGAAATCCTGTGATCTTTAAAGACTACATGTTGTGTACCCACAGATGGGAAGATTGCTCCCTGCTATTTAAGAAACCTTGATCCACAGGTCTCCTGTGAGCTTGGGCCATGGTTCTCTTTGTTTAAGACTGCCCACTGAGGTGGGTCCGGGAAGGTGAGAGGATAATCCAAAGAAGCCCACCGAGTTGTGTTCATCTGCCAATGACCACCTCATTCACAGAATCATAAATCTCAAAGGAAAACTGCTGCAAATTCTCACAGTAGGATCTGATTTTGGTGTCAGGGTGGAATGAGAGATTACAATTACCTTTTAGACTATGAAAACTCCGTCACCTTCTCCTCATAACACAGCTGATTACTCACCAGACATGTTCCCATTCTCGTGTTTCTTTAGGTGTCTGTCCAGATTGGTCTGCTGACCGAAACACCTGTCGCATAAGTGACACTTAAACGGCTTCTCCTTGTTGTGAATGTTTCGAACGTGCCTCTGCAAGTTAGACGATATGCTGAATGACCGGTCACAGTATTTGCATCTGAAAAAAAAGCAGAGAAAATATCTGCAAGCGAATCAAAAGATATTTCTCAAAGAAAAATCATCACCCATGAAACAACACTTTAAATCAAAGGTGCAGGGAAGAACACTTCCCAAACAGCCACGTTTTAATTCTAATAGACTCTGATTGCTTTCACAATTTTCATCACTTTACGTAAAACCATAATAAAATATTGGCATCTTGATTGCTCCCAACTTATTAGGGTAATCACTTCCAGTATTTTAAATAAACTTCTTACAATTAAGCACACTAAGAAATAGTAGGGTTGTTTTATCTTTTGCTTATGAAAACACAATTAAATCCCCTGTAAACAAACACGAGAAAAATTCATATATGCTTCAAATAAAGTAAAAATATCACTTTTTGATTCAAAAATTCTGTCTGATTAACTAATTTCTTGGTGAATTCACTTTCTCAGTTGCTGACCCTAAAGAAAATTCTACTGGGCGGTGCCTGTAGCTCAAAGGAGTAGGGAGCCGGCCCCATGTACTGGAGGTGGTAGGTTCAAACCCAGTCCCAGCCAAAAACTGCAAAAAAAAAGAAAAAAGAAAAAAAAATTCTATTATCCCCTCAAAACAGCAATAAACATTTTAAACTTTTAAAACGGAGAGAGGGAAGAAGGGAGAGGGTGGGGGGTCACAGTGTGTGACACACTCTTGGAGGCGGAACACAATTATAATAGAGACCTCACCTAACAAATGCAATCAGTATAAGCTGGTTCTCTGCACCCTTAATGAATCCTCAACAATACAAAAAAAAAAAGCTGAGGGCGCCACCTGTGGCTCAAAGGAGTAGGGCGCCAGCTCCATGTACTGGAGGTGGTGGGTTCAAACTCAGCCCCAGCCAAAAACTGCAAAATAAAAAAAAAAAAAAAACTGACACAATATGAATAGTTTAGTCTGATACGAATAAACTAATTTTCATAACCCATAGCAATTTGGAATCCTCAACTCTTTTGCTCTACTATCCTTTAAACTGTTACCAAAGCAAGCAATAATGCCATTAAATTCTCCTTTTTGGATGAAAACAAAGGTCTTCATTAACTTCACCTGTTCCTATTTCTCACAATTTTCCATTTCTATTTTTAAAAACAGTCATCTATAGCACATTTTTAGGAAGCAAGTTAGTTTTTCAGGAAAGCACTTCTTATTGGTCGGTTAATTATTTGTCTTCCATATGATAAAAAAACTATTACTTATGTTAAAGTTTTCCCTGAGTCATAAAAGGAAACTGTAAAAATGTTAAGAGCCCCAGGTCTTACCAGTGAAGAAGGAAAGAAGATTTTTTAGTTGATGGGTTTATTCTCCTCTGTATTTTGAGGTTAAAAAACATCATGTAATTTTCCTGATGTGTTGCTTAAAAGAAAAATTGACCTTCTCCAAATGACTTTTAGGTGACAATTTCTAATGTAGGGGACAGGGAACTCCTCACTGCTCCGTGTGTGAAGGGCCCTCGGCCCCCTCTGCATGAGGCTCCGGCTCGGGGCTCTGACTCAGCGCCCGCTCCTCTCCGCCTGACGCTCCGAGCTCCCACGGCCGTCCTTCTGTGCCAGAAGTCCAGTCAGCTCAGTGGGAAAAATAATCTGCTGGACTAGTTACTTTGGCAGAGTGTCAACCCCCAACCCAAGTCCTCATTTAATTTTTCTCCCTTAAAATACTGTTCTGGCATCATAGCTTCCTCAACTTTCCTCACTTAGAGTATTAATAAAAAATGTGTACGACTCCACACTGGTGGTGGCTGGGCTGTGTCAGCCTCCGCTTTGGAGAGAGGAAGCCCAGGACATCTGTCCCCTCCGGGCCCAGCGTGGTGAGAACCACGGCAGGCCGGGCTCCCTTGCGTGGTGCTCCAGGAGCAGAGGAGGGGACCCTGTTAGAGCAAGCTCACGTTCCCATGAACACCTTACCAAAAACATTGCACTCAAAGTATTTTCTGCATAGATGATAAAGAAGAGAGACTTTCTGTTTCTAACACGCTTCTCCCTGCCTGTGTACAGACGGGCTTTTCCAAACCTAGTAAGCCTCGTCCTCTCCGATCTGAATGGTGCCGGCCAGTGAGGATGGTCTAACCAAGGACTCTCTGCTGACGTCTCCACCAGGAGCCTGAGTGCTCTCAACAAAAAGTCATTCCATCCGAGAGGTGCCTGTGGCTCAAAGGAGGGCACTGGCTCCATATGCCAGAGGTGGCAGGCAGATTCAAACCCAGCCCCGGCCCAAAACCGCAAAACAAAAAAAAAGCCATTCCATCCCACTCCGATCAATTAGTAGGCAGTTACAGACGGCTGAAATCAGAGCCTACGTTTCAGAAATTCTTCAAAGGAGCACACAATGAGATCACGAACACCATCCTTATTAGGCCTTCGTGGCTACTGATGTAGATTTAGGGGACAAAGCAGTACTTGAGATCACGGAATGAGATTATAAAACTCTGAAGAGAGAGCTCCAAGCATCATTTCAATTCTGCCTCCATCAATATCAGACATCACAGAGGCAGTTAGCACCTAGAAATATGATGTTTTTCATTTATGAAACAGAAGGGCTGGACAAAGAATTAAGATCTCCAGCTATGCAAAACTCTGGTTTGTATTATTTTAAAATACATGTACAATAATAACACTATTTTATTTTAAGCAGAATAAAACTTCCTTATTCTTGCCTTTTTTAAAAAGCCTTTACAACTGACATTATTTATTTATTTTAATAAAAAAGGCAACATTCAGACAAAAATAACTTTTCATGCTAATAAAAATTATTTATGAATACCTAACTCTGTGTGCAAGGAATTCAATATTAAATAATGTAGGTTATATTTTAAAATTAGTAGGGTGGGTTATGCTTATTTATATTCTTTTACAAACAATAATATTGAGATTAGATGTGTCTCCTGTATGGTATGGCTGACCTCAACATTTAACAGAATAAGCTAAGAAATACCCTCGGAAATTCCTGATGAAACTGCCTCTTTCTTACACGTACTCTATTTTGTCCATTCTCCTTCTTGTCCTCCATTTCTTTCCCCCGCCCCACACGTGTAAGATTCATTCCTTAAACTTCCCCTTTGGACCTGTAGAAACTGACTCAGCTGTCCTGGGGAGACCAAGCACATACGGGTTGTTAACTCCCAGCAGGGATCTCAGCCTTGAAAAAGGAAGGCCGCAGTGCTAAGACTTTCGTCAATTAAAATATTTTCTTTAATTACTAGTATTTCTCAAATGCTAGGTCTGTACCAGGCACTGTGTTAGAGAATTTTTAAATATAATGGCAGGAAGCCTCAATTAAAGAAATCAGGACTGTTTAAGTTTGACCCCATTCAATTCTCCCTTGACTCCAAACTGAACAGACACACTCAGACATGCAAAAAAAGTGCCCCCCTGTGAACCCATGCCCATGCGTTCACTTTATGACAATATTTATCAAGATGTTTAGCAAAACTCATCGTCAAACCTGTAAGGCTGCTCCCCTGTGTGGGTTCTCAAGTGCCGGGTTAGATTTGCAGACCTTGGGAAAATCTTGCCGCAGTATCTGTGAGGAAGAGATGTTTACAAGAGAAAGTCAGCAGGGTAGAATTCGTGTCACTCAAGCCACATAGCAGCCACATGCTTGTTCCCGATTTAATTAAACTTGCATGGAACTCACATGTCTTTGGCATTTAAAATTTGCAACAAAGTCATTCTACGGATATAAATAACTCTGCAAATAAAGAGTACATTAGGAGATCTGGTTGAATTTGCTCTTGCATAAGCAAGAAGTTTATGAAAACAGAATGTAGTTTTGATGACCCCCAGATGCCTCTCTTATTAATTCTGTATCTTTAAATTTACAAAATTGAACCAGACGGGATTAAAAAAAAAATGATGAGAGTTTGTGATCCTGGGTTGATGTAAACAGATTTCAAATGTTTCAACTCATTTTCGGTGTCAGCCACAATGACGACTCCCTATACACAGAGCAAGTCATCGGACAAGATTCTGAGACATCATCCATCAAGGTACACCCAGGAAAGCTTTTCTGCAAAGAAAGTAACATGCTTTCCAAGAGCAGATAAATTGATATGCCCAAGTTTCTAAGGACAATTCTGAAATTATAAGCACAATTTACTTGGAAAAAAAACACACACAAAAAACCAAAAACATAAAACATGCTCTACTGCTGACAAGTAACAAGAATTAACCAATTAGTTTTCCTCACTGGCAGACTTTATTGTCTTTCATTAATGGCCATCTTCTTCAATACCATGACAATTGATAAGTACACCTTTGGATGAAAATAAGTAACTGTGATGGAAAATTCATAAATATCAAAGTGAGACGAGTAGATAGCACTTGGACGGTTTCCAACCTCCTTTATCACAACCAAATGGCCTGTATTAAATTCTCATTTAATAATTTCTAAAAACCACTATTTTTATATCCCCACCCCCCAGTAAAGAACACTCTGAAGTGCCCAAGATTTATCATGGAGGCTACTGTTCATCTAATCAGGAATAATTTCCAAAGCAAACAGCGGGGCCTTTTCAATCCGAGGGGAGATTTTGGAGCCGCAGTTCACGTGACAGTCACCTGCAGGTGTAACGTTCCTTGCCCTTCCGCAGGACGCTGTCGGGCAGGGCGCTGGGGGGCGCTCTGAAGTTGAACATGGAGGGCACCGGCTGGAGCAGCTCACTGGCCTCGGGCTTCAGCGCACTGAAGCTCTCCAGCTTCTCCGCCATGTTCTCGATGGCTGACATCTGAAAGGGGAAGCACAGGCCCGTGAGCCTCTGACGGCTTTTCCTCTGTAACAACCTCTGCAAACCAAGAACATCATTAGAGAGGAAGCATCAAATCCACTGAATGCAGGGGATCATGACAAGGTTGTGGCATCCCGAAGCTAAGCAAACAGTGAGAGAACTGATTCAGCGGTTCTCAAACTGGGGGTCGCGACCCCTTTGTAACAATGAAAAGATGCCACGGCATTAGGAAGGTTGAGAACCACTGTTAGATTCAGGAAAGTGTGAGAGTAAAAACCCAAGCTGATAAAATGCTGGGTGAACTTTTTCCATAAAATCTTAGGTCATTTTATATTAATCTGGCATATAATTGACCGATGAAATACATAAGGGAGATAATAAATCCAATTTAACCTTTTATTTGGTTAAGTGACAGCATTGGTATTACGTATGGGCATCAACAATAATGAAAATTACAGCAAAAGGTGCTACATGCCTGGCTGAGTCATGAAAACCGTTAAGAATCGAAGGCCCCATGGAAAGAACTCACAGCATGAAAGAACACGGGGAGTTGCAAAATTGCAACTTGAGCCAGATGTGTAACTCAGAAAGAAAAAATTAATGTTCCAGAGGTGTGCTGCCTATGACTACATTAAATTAATATCTGGGTATATCAGATTTTTAAGTGGGATCATATACAAGGAATTTTAATGAAATATTAATTTCTTGTGGATGAAGACTGAGTTGAACTGATGTTTCATGAAATATTAATATAATTTCATATAAGATAACTTGGCAAGAACACTGTAAAACAAGGGAACAGTTCACATAGCCAGACTCAGCAAAACAGTCCTGATGGAAAACTATCCTGCCTCCTTTTTTGCCTTAACAACCTCATTTACGTTGCTTATAATTGTCACTTTTTATCTACCTGTACTTGACGGTCCCAATCAGAGGGTGGCGCTGACTTTGAAAGTTAGCTTGGTTCTTTTTTATTATTATTTCAGATTAATCTGAGGGTACGTGCAACCAGCTTGCCTGGGTTGCTTTGGTCAGGTAAAGTCCAACTGACAGCCGTGTCCTTCATCCGGGAAGTGTGCTGTCCACCCGCACGTTGTTCCTGCTGGACATTAATGTCCAGTTGGAGACTCTCCCCCTTCCTTCGACCCTCCCACAGTTTTAAGTTTCCTTACTGCTCACATTTTATTTGGAAGATGCTTAATATCAAATTTGCAAGTAGAAAAAGCAAGCTCTCAGGCCATCTTGTTAACGCTCACCCATTATTTATCTGCTTCTCGGGGCAGTAAGCCACTAGAAAACTTAAAAATCTGTTAGAAAGGTGTTTTCACTACAGAAGCCTTCTGTATATTTCTCAAAGAGTCAGGGTGGCAGGCCCAAAGACACGCAAGGGCCAAGGTGCTAACAACCTCAAGTTCAAGGAACTGGTCCACCCAAGAAGTGCGACCCTGAGACAGAGATGGAGGCCGCATGTACAATCTCAAGTTAAAAATAAAATGCAACATTTCCTAGTCAAGAGAAAAATTAACAAAGTATGTATTCCGTGGACACAGCTAGATAGAAGACCATCAGCTTCTTACAAGAGCAAAACCGTAACATCTTTAATATGACCACTCCTCACAAAGGGGATATCGTATGTTTGATTCTTCTAGTGACTGTTCACGTGCCGGCTGGTCCTCACTCTGCTCTTTATCCTGGAGCCTGCCCTCTCGTTTCATGCCCAGTCTCCTAATGCCGGCTACAAATTGCAACCTACAGGGTACCACTGCCAATTTGCCAAATGTCTTTCATCAAATATGGTACAAAAAAATCTCGGAGGAAAGTCAAGATACATTTACTTGTCAGACGACAAATGTGAATGCATTGGGAGGCAGTAAGGGCTGTAAGCTCTGGGGTTTGATTCATAATCACTCAGCTGCTAAAACATTCTCCACAGATGCAAGTGGACAGCACATTTGTCTCGATGAAGGATTCTGACACGCGCTGATCACAGGGCAGAGACAGGGGACAGTGTGGCTGCTCAGAGAGGCGGGAGGACACCCTGTCTCTACAGACACGGTCACAGTCCCTTTTAGCCACACCACGAGTGGTTTGTATTACTTGGGATCTTATTTATTAAAAATAAATCCAGAAATTCTTCATGATACTATTGTATTTATATTTATTCCTTCTAATCATTTCTTGCAGAAAACAATTCTGATATTCCACCCACCATGAAATAAATTGTCTGAGTGAAAAATGGCCTCTGGCCTTCCAGCTGATCAGGAGTGTTAGTGAGAAGCAAGGCTGTGGTCAGAACCGCACGTGTTTACTGGGAAGAACGGTAAGCGCGTGGGTAACGATCACCAATGTTTTATTTATGCACATTTAACATTGGAGTAAAGTTTCATCATCTAGTGGTTTTAATCATTTGCGCATCTGTCCGGCTGACACACTCGGATTCCAGCAGCCACAGATCTTACAGAAACACTTTTCCTTTTATATGGAAAACAGCTCACTCGTGACTGCCCCTCTCAGCTTTCATCTCCAGCACATATAAACTGCAAGGCCGTTGGTTTCTTTGAGACAACTGGCTGTTGAGAAATGTGTCTGTCTTTAGGAGCTGCTAATACAGCGTCTTTTGAAGAAAGATCACTGTGGTTACTTTACCTCAAACTGTTTCGAATCAGAAAAACCACCAAGAGACAAGAAAGCATATTCTGGGCTTGATGGCTAAATAACAACATTCTCAAAGACAACAGGAAAGAGAATTAACGTTACCAAGTGCCTCTCTCCTAAGCTGCCCCATCTTTGGCTCCTGGTGTGAAATGAAAGGACGGTTCCCTTAGAGCAGGGAAAAGGGGAGGGAAGAAGGCGGGGAGTGAACTGAGGGTAGCTGTGATATCAACACATGTGCAAACACCACTCTCTGCCCAGCCAGCAACCCCCCAGGCAACACACAAGCTCTCCCTGGATCCCCTCCTTTCATCTTACTAATATTTGTGCTCACAGCGCCGCAGTAGACCTCGCTTCTACTTTAGGACAGACAGAAGTGACTTCGACACCTGTTTATTGGGGAATTTAGCAGTTCTGTGACCCAACACCACCCCGAATTTATACTTTAGATTAAGGTACTGGATTAACATTAGCTTTATCTACCTGCTCAAGGTAACACAGAAAGACCTTGTCTCTATAAAATATCAAAAAATGAGCCACATGCGGTGGCTCACACCTGCACTCCCCGCTACTCAGGAGGCTGAGGCAGGAGGATCACTGAGTCAGGAGGTCAGGTCACAGTGATCTGTGATGATATCACTGCACTCCAGCCCAAGTAAATGAGTAAGATCCTGTCTCAGGAAAAAAAATTTAAAACATTACATTTATGTTGTATATAGATCAAAACCCCCACGTTCTCTCTGGTCTGACCCAAACGGTATTCCTCCAGAAGTAACGTACTTTTCACCAAAGTAGCAACTTTTGGCACTGATTGTAAAGTCTGACTTGGATTTTAAACATCAAGACAAGCAGGGCTAAATGGAAGAACATATAGCTACATATTTTTAATTTTAAAAAATCGAGTGAGAAAGGCAATGTGCACGACTATGAATAAGAAATTTGCTGAGAATGGGGAAAATAACGGGGAAGTTAGATCATATATTTTTAAACAGTATTGCGATGTGATCCATTAATGTCATAGGCTAATCTCAGATCAGTAAATGACAGTCTTTTCTATGGAACAGTAAATTTTATTTACATATATGATAGTTGGCGATGTTATCTATGGCCAGATTTCTGGAGGAGGAAGTCATTTTGCCCCCCCTTCCAGCTCCCAAGAGGCTATTAACATTATACTGACGCAAACTAATATTTAGACACAATTCCCCAGCTCCTACCAAAAAATGTAGCTATCTCTGCAGTCAAATAAAGTTAGTATTTTTAAAAACATTTCAGCAGGCAAGATATCGTCAGCTGGGTCCCAAGCACTTAGCTGAACATTTATTATCTGTCAGCCAATAACTGATGACAGAGAAAAGCTTCTCATTAAAACTATTAAAGTGACAACCTGATTATATGAAATGATATGTCCACGGCACCATGAATTATGTGACCTCATGTTCTACAAATTAGATTACACATGCCTTTATCATAAAATAACTAACTTTTCATAAATAACTTCTGATGGGAAAGTTCGTAGATTTGGTGGTTTTCTATATTTATTCACTTGATAATCTTGAGAAATCTTAAAATCATGGTCATTTGGGGGAAGAAGTAAATATTCATATTTTATGGTTATCTCGCTCATGCCTCACATCCAGCAGTCAGGGTTATTAAATCACGTAGAGTTTTTTACCACTAGAAATTATAAACATATATCTTTAGTATGTCCCACTAACATATGCTTCATGGTATAAATGTAAATCACAGCGTTGGAGAACCTGCGGCCCGACAGAATGGGAGTGTTCCAGGGAACGGCGCTCTGGCCTCGTGAGCGGGCAGAACCATCGGCCGGTGCGCCAGGGTCATCCCCGCACCTTCGAAACGGTGAGGACCCTGGGGCCCAGGAGAGGCCAGGAGGGACACGGAAGGTCTGCAGGGCCATCAAAGAGCAGCCACGACGCCGTCCCCTGCACAGCACTGCCGAGGTTGTCATCTCTCTCCCTGTTTCTGTCTCTCTGTCTCTCTCTCTCTCCCTGTCTCCCTCCCTCTCTCTTTCTCCATAAATATGTTAACTTCCGACATAAAATAAGTTAAGTCTTAAAGGTCTATCAGAACAAGAAAAAAACACCCCAATTTGTCACATATTCCACAAAAAAGATAAAATGGAGGAATTTTGGTTAAAGAAAAACTAACAAGAGAGAGAAGAAACAGGAGCCAGGGGGCTCGCACTAGAACCCGTTTATACAGGACCGCACGGCGGCTTCACAAGGACAGGTGACTTAGAGCCCAAGGTTTTGCCCGTTCTGCAGAAATCTGCATACTTTTCAGTGAAGAGAAGTGAAAACATATATACTTACAGGAAATTTTATGTTATTGCTACTGACCAAGTTCTATTTGGGGATAGAAACTAAATAAGAAGCGTTCTTCGTCTTCTGAACATCTTCCCCAGTAAAAAGTGAAGCTGCCCCCTGGCACCCTGATTGAAAGTGACTCTATCTGGAAACACCAGTGAAAAGCTAAGGGGGTGAAACCCAAGACTAACCAACCCACTCACCAGTCAGATGTGCATTTTTAAGTGTTTAGTCTTTTTTCTTCAAATAGCCAGAACCAATTTCTGCCCTGGGATATATGGATGTGAATTCCACTGTTAACCTGTGTCTACATAAGTTCAGGGTTTATCTTTTAAGGGCTTTATCAAAAGCATCTTTACATGCTGACCAAGGTTCCCCCAAATAATGGTTGTTTCTACTTCGTGACCCACTTTGAAGGCTTTTTCAACAACAGCTTCCAGGTGTCCAGAAAGACTTCCCCATCAAGGGGTAATTACGTGGAATGGGTCCAGTTTATCAAATAAAATCATTCTGTAAACAATTTATAGCTCACTAAATGCCCAATTATGACTGAAAATATGCAGCTTGACAAAGAGGGAAACTCTCTTGCATTTACCGGAAAGGAGTTCGGAATTCTTTATGTCTGCAGAGCAATTTAGAGTATAAGCTGTTTTCTTTTTAATGCTACGTTACTTTAGTCAGAAATGTAAGTAGGAAACTTACCCAAGTTCTCTGATCAGGCAGTTGGAACTGGGAGCAAAATTGAAACAAAAACAAAAAATTACTTCTGTGTTGTTATCTTTACTGCAATCTATCTTTCGTGAAATTAACATTTATACTGAATTAGTAATTTTTTCTTATCATGTAACTGTACCTTGAGTTAAAGCTTTGGAAAGGAAAATTAAATATTTTTATAACACAGCTGAATTTCCTCTATTAAACTACATTAAATGTTAGAATCAAGGTTAGAACCAGAGTGTTCTTTTTCCCAAGAAAGCTAATTCTACTTTATAGTGACATCATATTCTCATTACTCCCTATAAACAAGATCCCTAGATTTTTCTTCAACAACTAAAACTTAAGCAAAAATCAAATCTGTTGCAATTTTATTGTTAATAACAGAGAAAAGATATTTATGCAAATGTGAATCACTGAGTAAAAGAAAAAAATGTAATTTACTTGGAAATTCACTGCCTGACTTTTAGTATAAGAATCAGATCACCAATAGTCAAAACACTTAAGAATATTAATTTAGCCCTTCTTTCTCTCTTCTTTCCTTCCTGCTTCCCCCTAACAAAGAAAAACAAAAATATTACTAATTTAAAAACTATAAAGTTCTAGTTATTTAGGACAATTTATGACAAAATTCACCAGGAAAACTCTAGGGCGTTAGGAGCTCTTCCAGGAGCCAGAAAGAGTCTATCCTCCAAAATGCCACTTTTCTTTGTTATAGAAACAAGATATCTATCTTTTTTTCATATGTTGCAGTGTCTTTAATAAGGAAGATACAGACAGTAGAACCTCTGTAAGTCGACCACTCCAGGGACTGTAACAGACTGGTCACCGTGAGGAACTCGGCCTGCTGCCCTGATGGGCACAGGTGATGCACATCCAGTCTGGGGACATCAGGTCACCTGGAGGAGGCGACCATCACAGGGACGTGGTCAGCTACTGCAGTTTTTTAAAGATGAAAGCTTTATTGTGGAAGAAATCTAACAATCAACAACCCTTGTTGAAAGCAAAATGGAAGAATAAGGGCAGAAGATTTAAGTAATTTTTCCATCAACATATTTTATAAGTTGGGAAAAGACTAAAATATCCCCAGTTCCATGGAATGTCAAAACAAGATTCTCAAATAATGTTAAAGGAAGAAAACAGGCCCGGTCACACCTATAGTCCTAATACTTTGTGAGGCCAAGATGGGAGGACTGCCTGAAGCCAGGAGTTCAAGACCAGTCTGAGCAAGAGCAAAACTCTCTCTCTACAAAAAAATATAGAAAAATTAGCTGGGCAGGATGGCTCACACCTATAGTCTCAGCTACTGGGGAGGCTGAGTCTTGGCAAGAAGACTGCTTGAGCCCAGGAATTTAAGCTTGTAGTGAGCTATGGTGAGCCAATGCTCTCTAGCCTGGGCAACAGAGTGAGACCTTGTCTCAAAAAAATAAATAAAAGGAAGAAATTTAATAAGGATAAAGAAAGGACAGACAGGTAAGTAAAAATGAGTATTTGTTATTTATATATAAAGCCAAATACTTGGAAATAAAATGTGTAAATAACCAACAGTATTATTAAAATCACAGGAAAATCAAGCCAAAGAGTAATAGCCATTTTTAGGATTCTTATGGCAGTTCAATGGGCCACTGCAGGTGTCCAGAATAGAGCCCAGCAAAACGGACATTCCAGAGACCACACAGTGACAACATCCACCTCTGTCATCTATCTGTGGCCATTGTCTCCTTTCCAAAATTATAATCTAACCTATTGAAAATCTTCATCAACTACGTATCCAGGGAAAGCTTCCACAATGCCTATTTCTCCCTGATAGTAAACTACCTTGTTTATAAGAGAAAAATGGAAAGCTAATGGAAAGCAGTTCTCCAAGCAGAATGCCCAACATTTTTGGCACCAGGGATAAGTTTCATGGAAGACAATGTTTCCACAGATGAGGGGACTGGAGTGGGGTGCTCTGAGGACGGTCTAAGAGTGTTGCATCTGCACCCCAGATCATCAGGCAGGAGGCTCTCACAGAGCACGCAACTGTGGTCCTCACGTGCGTGGTGGGGTCTCCAGCGCCAAACACAGACATGTGCATCACCCTTCCTGATGCTTCATTAACTTAGAGAATAGTAAAATATAGTACGTTTCTCTCTTGCTATTTTATTTAAAAACATGTACGTATATACATATAAAAGAACTGTGCATACGTACAGAGTTGGTAGGCAAAAATATCCATCTTATGAACCAGGAGATTTACCCTGGCTAGCTAAAAATCTTTGAATTTTATAGGAAGGGGACCATACACTCAACTTCCTCATTTTCCAGATAAAAACATTAAGAGCCAGGCAGACTTCATTGCTCAAAGAAACAGAATCCCAGTCCTGCTTTTTGTCCATTATACCACGAACCCATAGCACTCAATTCTGAAGTGGTCAATTACTAGATTTTAAAGGTTATCAAAATATAATAGCAATTTGATTATTATAATTGTATGTATATAAATATTATATCCTCATAAGTATTTATTTATAATTAGAAAGGAAACCATCAAGAGACATATACTTTTTGTACAATATCTGAAACAAAACGCATATTATGTGCAGGTTTATTGGCCCATAAAATCTTACAAGTGCGTTCAGATCAGCCTAATTGTAAAATGAGTCCCAGATAAACACTGACTGTTCTAAAACTGGCTTCTTTTCCATAAAGTAATCATGTAAAGGATATCATTCCTTAGCCTTCCTATATAAAATTAATTCTAACTGGAATGTTTCTAAAACTTTTAATATTAAATCATGTATTTTCTCAGTTTGAAATTGAGTGAGAATTTTCGAGCAATAGTAGATTTATCAGCCTAACCCAAGAGACTGTATTTCAGCACCGGCGTGCTTAACTCAGGACTTTGGGAAGGTACTTGAAAAGGTGAAGAAAAAGTAATGGAAAGGGAAAACATCATACTCCAAAATGAATTAACCTAATTACCTCATAGTTTTCCGTAAGACAGCTTACATAAATTTCCCCCAATTTTATTAAAGAACCATCAATTTTGGCTTGAAACAGAAAAAATTGCAACAGAAAAAATTAGCTTACTCCATTTTCCAGCATTTTCATAAAAGTGTTGCTATCTACAAAGACCAGAATTTGTTCCTTTTGAGAAAAATAAAATAAAATCTAAATTAAGAAACCCGATTCAAGCGGTTAATATTCTATATTTGTTCTTGCAATACAATTCTCCAGATGCTGACTGGCATGTAAATCAGATGTTAGGATTCGCTTTTAGAAAATTCCCAAATGTGTCAGGACACCAGGATGCACCAATTAGATAACACTGTTTTTTGTTAGACTCTAAGAAACTGCACATCTTTTAGATAAATGGACACAATTCCGTGTAGCAAACAGCTTTGGGTATTGTGGCAAATTCTTGTGCCATTACAGAACTTCACTGGAATGCCCAGTAATCTCCAGATAAATTCCTTCACCCTCTATGGTAACAACTCGTCAGGTAGCTCATTTCCTGTTTTTATCTAGGCCCAAGAAGAATAAGAATGACCTTCATGAGTTTGGGGCAGTATTATCTATTTCTCAGCATCAGCAACTTTTAAACACAAAAGGCACATTTTAATATTTGTTTTCTTAACTGAGTTCTGCTCACTCCAAAATGCACTTTGGCTCAATAAACAGTTAATTGCAGACAATAATTTAACACCAAAGCCGTGCTATGTTTACACATATATTAATTAATTATTCTTGAAAGAGCCTGGGTTTTAATTCTGCTAGAGTTTCCTGTGTTCTTCCCCGCCAGCGTCAAAGGAAATCCTCGTGTTCTCAAGATGTCTTTCATTTCATCGCACCTGCTTTTCAGGATCAACAAGTTAGTTTACAATCTGGAAATCTCAAAGGCAAACTACTTACTTGTGGGTGAAACAGGAATCCTGGAGAAGGCCTCAAGTATTTCTCCTTTAAAGCTTCAAGTGGGTCGGTTAGTTTTCTTTTCTCTACTCTGAAAAGATAAAATTAGATTTTGGAGATGAATCAGTCTCACATGTCAATTGCAAAATGGTCACTGACGTTTAAAGCACCTAAGAGTGAGGCAGACAGCAGGCTCCTGGGGACACCCTGGGTCAGACACCTGCTCAGCTCCTGAGGACACTCATAGCACCTCCAGGCGCCAAGAGGGAGAAGGTCCCATTCGTAATGGAAATATCCTATGAACGACTCGTAATTATAATGAGGAGATATGGAAACAGTGCCATCAGTAAATGAGAAGCACTTGTCACAAATGCTGTACCTTTCCATTTCAAATGAACTCAAGAATCCTGGGTGACTTTGCAATTATGGGAACAGGGCTAATTTTGACAATTAAAGGCATTTTTGAGATCCCCAAAATTCATTCTATTTCTTCCACATTTGCCAATGATAGCAAGGATGCTTCTAAGCACGCGATACACCCTGCCTGCCACTCCTTAAGGTTTACTGAAAATTATATTTACGTATCTTTAATATATACATACAGACACGCGTACACATACATGGAGGACGCCAAAAATGTGTACATATTTTTTTTTGCAGTTTTTGGCCAGGGCCAGGTTTGAACCCACCACCTCCACTATATGGGGCCAGTGCCCTACTCCTTTGAGCCACAGGTGCCACCCAAAATGTGTACCTATTTTAAGAAAAGAAAAAACTACATTAAATTTGTAATACTCAAGTCACGTTTGACTTCTGCAATTACAAGAGTGCTCAGCACTTTTGATCAGTACATGTCGAGTATGACAATTTCAATATATTCTTTTCCTTAAAGTGTGTGAACATTTTTGGCACTCTCTGTATATATGTGCATCATATAAAACTTACATAGCTCTTCTACTTTCGAAATATTTGTATTCCATTTTCCATTAATCACGCAGGAAATGATACCATGAGTTGAACTGAAATAACTTCTTTTACCCACTGTTGTTAATTTTACTTTTACAACTGTTGAATAAGTGCACTTTTATTTATTTATTTATTTATTTTTCTGTTTTTTGCAGTTTTTGGCCGGGGCTGGGTTTAAACCCACCACCTCCAGCATATGGGGCCTGCGCCCTACTCGGTTGAGCCACAGGTGCTGCCCAGCAGGGCCAGATTTTTAATCCTTTTTCTATTTTCGGAGCCTAGCACT
>CAUYRH010082626.1:0-10313 GCA_963574655.1 Perodicticus potto | reverse complement strand
TACTCCTGAAGTGGCTATCCACTTACCCAGTGTGCCAAAATTGGTCTCACTCTATGCCCCTGAGGGCCAAGGCTGTAAGGCGTCTCAGTCCCTGCCTTTAGGCTGCACCATCACTAGATTACTCGTTCCTGCCTGATCCTTACTCTGTGACCCTGAGGGTGGAGCTTGCCAGGGCAGTTCTCCCACAATGGCTCTGAACGGCCCAAAGCCAAATACTATTAGTTCCATCTGGCTCAGCGACGCAGTCCGGGGCCCTAGACAGTGCTTAAAGTCCTCTGTGCTCTCACCCAAGTTCTCCCAAGGCAGTTCAACTGAGTGCCAAGTCCAAAAAAACCCAAAACAGCTCACAGGTAAGGCCTTTCCCTTTGCAGTCTCACTGCTGCTGTACTTAAAGCTGTTGGCAGTATTAGACTGAATGAACACATGCAACCACCTGCCAGTTCTCCACTGCTTTTGTCCTCCTTATGTGGTTCAGAAGTCTGTCACTGACTCCCTGTGTCCCCAAAGGAATGTTTCTGGGTAGATCCCGCCCTCCAGAGATGCCTGGAGTCTTCTCTCCCCAGTCTCACCATGCCCAGTTGCAAGGAAGCTGTTACTTGGCCACCATTATGCTCCTCCCTACAATTTGCTTTTTTTCTCCCCTTAGTAATTTTCTATCCTCTGACCCCTTCCTTCCACTCTGCTCCTTGGCTATCCATTCCCACTCGCCCATGCTATATTCAGAGTTGAGCCCTATCTCTCTCCCTGATTGCGAAGTCCCATTGCAGTCCCTATATTTATCTCAAAGGTAGTGAATAAAGTCTTCCTTACCATGACTTAACAAGTATCAAATAATTTTTTTCTTTAATAGGACCTGAAAGCAAATGGAAGTTTCTGAGAAAGGTTTTCCTCCTTAGTAAAAAGGTATAAGGGAAAAAGGAAGGTATAGCTTTCTTTGGCTAGATAGAGTCATGTCTGTATGTAATGCGTAGGCCTAAGGCAGCTACTTTGTGACCGTGAGGCAACAAACCTAAGGACAAGTCCAATGGGCTAAGGATGTTAAAAAGGAAAGCATCTTGCATGACAACATTGACCACCCAAAATGACTCTGGAAGTACCTATCTATGGATTTTTGTTATGTGAGATAATATCCTTATTTTTAAGTCACTTCTAGTTGGATCTTTTGTTCCTTGTAGCTGAAAAACTTCCTCATTGACATAGCCCTTCAATAGCTTCCCATTATCTTTAAATGAAGGTAGAATCATTAATATTTTGTGGTCTGAAAGGCCCTACTAGACTCCTTTGGAGCTGTACTCTCTCTTGTTTTTTAAAGAGATGGGGGGTCTCATTATGTTGTCCAGGCTGTACTCAAACTCCCAGTTGCTCCAGCACCACTCATCTTCTTTCAATGCTCCCTCCCACCGTAAGAAAGCTTTCATATCTTCCTCCCTTCCCTGCCTCTCCTCCTCCTCTTCCTCCTTCCTTTCCCTACTTAACTCCCCCTGCTTTAGCCCCTTGGCTCACTTATTCCTTCCTGGCACACACTTCTGTGCTGCTACATGTTGAAGTAAATCACAGCACAATAAGGGAGGGACTGCACAGGATGGAATGGGGCACCTTGGTGGCAATTGGTGTGGACACATCACAGAGGGAGGCTTTGAGATGGAGCCGGGTAACATGAGGGACACACAAGACACCATGACCCTCAAATCACCAAGATCAAACTTCTGCAGTTATCATGGAAGTTGGGTTCAAGTGGAATTTTAGACAATTTGGATAGTTCTTATAAATCCAAATCTATGGACTGAAACATATCTGCTACATAGTTTTACATTTATTCCAGGATTCTTTGACTAATGTCTCCCCTCCCAGCTGAACTCCCAACCAAACACTTCGCTTCATGTTGCAGGGACAGAGGCAGTTCTGCTCCCCACAGTGTGTTCAGAATCTGGCACAGGCCTGGTACATGGTGTATCTGTCATATATCTGAATGAGTGAACAAAGGATTCTAAATTTAATCTGTTATAATTGAGGGAAGAGAAGCTGGGCTTTGTGAGACAGGACAGGGAGGTAATCCTTGTTAAAGAAGTTAAGCTATCTTTTTTTTTCTTTTTTTTTTTTTATAGAGACAGAGTCTCACTTTATCGCCCTCAGTAGAGTGCCATGACATCACACAGCTCACAGCAACCTCCAACTCCGGGCCTCCCGAGTAGCTGGGACTACAGGCGCCCGCCACAATGCCCGGCTATTGATGCAGTTCGCCAGGGCCGGGTTTGAACCCGTCGCCCTCGGTATATGGGGCCGGCGCCCTACTCGCTGAGCCACACACGCCACCCAGAAGTTAAGCTATCTTGATAACAGTGAGAAGTTATTTAAAGCTGTATGGAGGGAAAGATGCATTTTGATTACCTCTTTTTAGGTGTCTTGTGCTTTACAAGTTGGATTTCCCCATCAGTATTGGTGCCACGATCCACACTTGGCCATCAAATCCTCTAATTTCCATGACCCTGAGACTTCCAGGGAGAGAGGAGGGGAAAAGAAAAGCAAAAGCTGGCAAACACCACTTTAGAACACTGTTGATGATCAACCCACTTCCACTAACATAAAAAGCAGTGTGGCAGCTAGATACCCCCAGTCTTCCATTTGCCTCCTTGTATTTTCTAGCCTCCTTGCAGTTAGTGGGGCTTTGTGATTAGTTCTAAAAGGACGGCTGTGAGAAAAGTTGACACTTGTCACTTCTGAGTTGTTCATCCTTCTCGCCACTCTTCCTCTGCTACAGCCATTCTGTTATGGTGGTGTCTCTGTCAACCACAGTCCCTGAATGACTATGTATGGAGCAGGAGCCCCTGGTCACTTGTGTGGGACATTCAGTGTGAACAGACATCACCCTTTGTTATATTAAGCCACTGAGATTTGAAAGCATTAGCCTAGCTATTGACACATACCACAACAATGAAATTGTCTGCACATATCCCATGAAAACAATGATTATTAGAATAAAGGGATATAAATAAAGTTTCTTCTTTTTTTAAAAAAAGTCCTTTATGTTGTTATACTACTACAGACAGAAGTTGTTCTGAGTTCTTTCCTCCTTCCCTGCTATAGAATTCTACGTCCACATTATTTGCCATAGAACTTGGCAACAGCTTCCACTAGTACAGGCAGAGTATATCCCAGTCCTCCTACCCACATTTGATGTTGGACTTGGCCATGTGACTTACTTAGATAATGGAATAGTAGCTGATCTGACAAACGGAAACTTCAAAAGTGTGTGCCTGGATTGACTTGGCCTCTCGAACATTATATTATACAAGCGACCATAAGAAGAGCATGCCCCAGGTAGCCATTGTTCCTTTATGGCTCCTCCAAAATTGGAACCACAGGAGTACATCTGAACAGGGCCCCAAGCCTGGAGTCCAGCCCAACTCAGTCAGCCCAGCTGAGCCCAGCTGAGATCAGACCACTGCTGACCTGCAGGCCCATTAGAAAGAAAAATCGGTTTGTTGTTCTCATCCACGAAGATTTTTGAAACGGTCTGTAACGCAGCAAAAACTGATCCAAAAGTAAAGCGGGTTTTGTGTTGTTTCTGGTCGTATCTAGTTAAAAATCAACTCTTTGTTTTCCTTTTCTGGATCGTCTACGGGAGAAGTAATCATGCTCAGTCGACCTTCTCCTACCCCCAGCACATTTCTGGGGCATCTCCCAGCATGCTGGTTGTGTAATGCAGAAAGCTCGCAGCCTCATTCTCACATTAGCCTGACAGGAAAGCAAATTAGGACTATTACACTCCCGCACTCCCGCCCCCACCCAAGTCACACGAAAGCCCAAAGCAAACAGAAAATCCGGTGGCCCTTTGTCATTAGCCTAGCGGTGCCACTGCTTCTCCCTCCAGGGACCGGGAATTGTTTTCACCAACGGTGCCCAGCCTCGCGGATTCTGCCCTCACACCGTTTTAGCCAGTTTTTTTTTTTTTTTTTCTTTTTTTTTCTGGCGAGAGTTCATAGTGTCTGACTCCTTTTATAAAAGGAATGTTCCCAGGAGAAAGCCAGCAGGGACATTGCAAGAGCGCCCAGTGGCCCGGATTACTCAGACCTGATTTTCTTCTAGCTGAGGTCGCGCAGGCGCGTCATTCCTCTCCGGGTTTCTTCCCTCCCGCGCGTCTTCCCCGCGCCCACGCGTTTCCCCAAGTCCCCTTCCAAAGGGCCCTCGTCCCTGTCCCGCAGCTCCGAGCCGCCGCGCCACTGCGGACACGCTCCTCGAGGTGGCAGTAGAGAGCCGCGGCCTGCCCAGCGCGCTGACGTCACCTTGTTTACCCGGCTCCGGGTCATTTTTAGATCTAAGATCACAGGATGTTAATTGGGCCAATGATTTCCCATTCGTTTTGGCTAAAGGCCCTCCTGGTGGGCGTCCGGACAAGTTTGATGTCCTTCTTGACAAATTTTGCTGCGGGGAGTATTTATCTGCAAACAACTTGGGATTTCATCTTTAGGGGATGAGACAGCTGAGCTCTGCTCCGTTTTATGGGCTTTTTTTTGGGTCACTTGAGTTCTGGAGCCCAAGCGAGAGTGTCCTTTACTGGGGAGAGAAGGAAGGCTGGGTAAATATTACGATGGTGTCTGGGAGACATCAGCAGAGCCAGCTGCGAGCCCGCAGGCGCAGCTTGCCTTTACTCCCCTTCCCCCGGCAGAGTAACCGCCTCGGGCGGCAGGACAGCATTTGCACTTTGGAACTTGGAAGGGTGAGGAAAGCCGCTGGTGTGGTCTCCCTGCATCCTGATCATTGCGGCGAAACACCTTGAAGCTTAGGGGCCTCGGATGCCCTCTCCCAGGAATTGAATTTGAGTGCCTCTGAGCCATAAATCACACTTTTCACACACTGGAATTTTTCATCACAACAGCAGTGGGCACCCACTATTCCTTTTATGTTCCTCCCGTGCTCCCCCGCTGCTGAGGAGGAAAGGTGAGGCGCAGAGAACGAAATGGCCTGGCTCACTCTCTTATCTCCAGGCCCTGCCTAGTTTTACCCAAACTAAAAACATCAAAAGCATTAGGGTTTCAGCACTTCTAGTGCCAACTTTGGCGGGTGGGGGATGGAAGGAGCAGGGAGTTTGTCTAAGACTGTTCAAGAGGCCAAAATAATAATAATAATAATAATAATAATAATAATAATAATAATAATAATAATAAATAAAATAAAATTCCTCAGCTATGCAATTCTTTTTTTCTTTTCTTTTCTTCTTCTTCTTCTTTTTTTTCTTGAGACAGAGTATCCCTATGTCGCCCTCGGTAGAGCGCTGTGGCGTCCCAGCTCACGGCAACCTCAAACTCTTGGGCTCAAAGTGATTCTCTTGCCTCAGACTCCCAAGTAGCTGGGACTACAGGCACTCGCAGCAACGCCCGGCTAGTTTTTTGTTGGAGTTGTCATTGTTGTTTAGCTGGCCCCGGCCGGGCGTGAGGCCACCAGCCTGGGTGTATGTGTCTGGCGCCCTACCCACTGAGCTACGGGCGTCGCCAGCTATGCAATTCTTTGTAGGAAGAGTGTAGGAGTATCTCATGCCAAAGAGAAGAATGAGAGAATTATTCTTTAACGGTATTTAACGTTAAAAATAAATGAGCCCCAAAAGGTTTTTTTGTTTGTTTTGTTGAGACAGAGACTCACTCTGTCGCCCATCCTAGGTCACAGCAAGAATCTCAGAAGTTTAAGTGCCTGTTCTTCCCTGTCCACCTGCCATCTCATCCTTTTATCTGTTGTTGCTGCTGCCATATGAAAACCAACTCCCAGACAGGGCAAAATCCTTCTCCTTCAAGTAGTCTGCAATCACTGGCACAATCACGATAGGCGGAGAAGATAGATGGTTTTTATTCAGGTAGGAAGAGAAGGAAAATCCGACTCAATTCAATTCAACAACTATTTCTTGAGCTTCCTATTCTGTTTCAGCTTCTCAGATGGGCAATATAGCTTATATAGGAAAAGACATGATTCCTAACACTGTAGAATTTTGTCATTGTTGGTGGTGAGGTTTTTTGTTTGTTTTTGAGACAGAGTCTCACTCTGTCACCTGGGCTAGAGCGCCAGGACGTCAGCCTAGCTCATGGCAACTTCAAACTCCTTGATTCAAGAGATTCTCCTGCCTCAGATTCCCAAGTAGCTGGGACTACAGGCACTACATGCCCATCTGATTTTTCTATATTTAGTAGAAATGGGTTCTTACTCTTGCTCAGGCAGATTGCAAAGTCCTCAGCTCAAGAGATCTTACCACCTTGGCCTCTCAGAGTGCTAGGATTATAGGCATGAGTCACTGTCAGCCCACTGTAGAACTTTGAATCTAGTTGCGTTAGAGGCATGGGGAATTTCTTTTATCCTTTAGTAAAGCACAGAATGAAAGAAAGGTTGAGAGACATTACAATAGACAGGGGCAATGCCAAATAAATGGCTGGAAAGCATTCCTCCCCTTTTCCTGGCATCTACTTAAGAGTAGTGTTGGGGACAGGGTCCAGAAACAATGCAGAGCCACCTCGTAGAGAATAGGCATTCAGGCCCTCTAAGGAGGCTGAGAAATATTGAAAGAGGAGACAGGAAGCCCTTTGCTCAAGGGCAGGAATTTGGATCCAATCAGCAAGAATCATAGAACTCTGCTGGGAGAGTACGGGGAAATGGAGAATTCCCTACAACCATCCCAGGAAAACACTTAGAACCAGCTTGGGTTTCTTGTGTCTGCAAATAGAAAGAAATAAGTGACTGGGAAGAAATAAGTAGCCCCAGGTCCACTAATCACCAATAAAATTATCTTTCAAAGGTCTTTTGTCAAAAATCACCACAAAGGGCAGCACCTATGGCTCAAAGGGTAGGGCATCAGCCCCATATACCAAAGGTGGTGGGTTCAAACCCAGCCCCGGTCAAACCACAACAAAAATAATCAGGCATTGTGGCGGGCACCTGTGGTTCCAGCTACTTAGGAGGCTGAGGCAAGAGAATCGCCTAAGCCCAGGAGTTGGAGGTTGCTGTGAGCTGTGTGATGCCATGGCATTCTCCTGAGGGTGATAAAGTGAGACTCTGTCTCTACAAAAAGAAAAAGAAAAAAACAAAAAACCCACCATGGAAGAGCAAATGAAGAGAAAGCAAGCAATGAAAAGTCCTTATTTTTCATGGTCCTATGACATTTTAAAAATATTTTTACAACTTTGAAATTGTTAAATAAAAAAAGTACAGACAGCCACATAAAACGTATGCACAGCTTTAAAAAGCGTAAGGCAACACTCTAGTAACCTTGCAATCATACATGAAAGGAGATAGAACCTTATCAACAACCCTGTCAAGAACTTTTTACACTGTTATCGTTGTTGCAGGCTCTAAGACTGGGTGGATCACTTAGTTATGAGAAGACCCTTCAACTATCAGTCAAACTATACCTATATATGTATACATACATATATATGTGTGTGTGTGTGTGTGTGTGTATTTTTTTTTTCTTTGAGACGGAGTCTCACTTTGTTGCCCAGGCTGGAATGCCCTGGAGTCAGCCTAGCTCACAGCAACCTCAAACTCCTAAGTTCAAGCAATCCTCCTGCTTGAGCCTCCTGAGTAGCTGGGACTATAGGTGCCCACTACAATGCCCAGCTAATTTTTCCTATTTTTTATAGAGATGGGGTCTTGCTCTTGCTCAGGTTGGTTGTGAACTCCTAACCTCAAGTGATCCTTCCACGCCTGCCTCCCAGAATGCTAGAATTATAGGTAGGAGCCACCATACCTGGCCTTAGTCAAACAATATTTATCAAGCACACATAATAAATAGTGTCACATGCAAAGTATAAGATTCTATCCCCACATATTTACATGAAAGAGGTAAGAACAAAGATAGGAAAAGAAGAAAGGAAGGTAAGTAAAGAGGGAAGGAAGAGAAGAAAGGATTCAGCATTTATTGAGTACTTACTATATGCTAAGTACTTTTCCTATCTTATCTCTAAATGAGATAATTGAAACATTTATCCTCTCTATAACTTTGAGGTTGGTGGTGTTGTTCTCACTTTACAGATGCAGACACTGATGCTTAGGGAGGTTAAATTACTTGCCCGGAGTGACATGGAAGTAAGAAGAAGAGTTGGTATTTGAACCCAGGCAGCCTGGCTCCAGAGCCCCAGCTTCCCCCACCACCCTACACTGTAAGTTGGTTAATATGCTAACACTGTTTGCCTTTCTAGATCCACTCGCCATCCTTCTCTATCCTGCTTTATGCCCCTGTATCAAATGGCTCATTAACCTTCGGCTTTTAATTGGGTTTAGCCAGTAAGTGTCCTAGGCAGGAGATCAGAGGGGGACCTAGGGATCACCTCTGGGCTGGCTGCATCCTTTGACTCATGGTCACAGCTCTTGGCAGGTGGCCCTAATTATGCACGGCAGGTTCTGGTGTCCATTCCTTCCCTCAACTTCTCAAGTCTATGGTGGTCAAGTGGCTGTTACTTATTGCACTATCCCTGTGGTTTCCCTATATCCTGCCCACATCTTTGAAAATAGCCCCTTTATTCAACTGTCCTCAAATTACCCAATTTGAGTGTGCCATCTGTTTCCTGCCCAGGTCTGGCCTGATATAAATAAGAAGTCAAAGAAGCAGCAGCTCAGAGGCTCCCTCCCCGAGTGGGTAGCATTTCTTACGTATGCTGGACCAGTCACAGGTGAATCAAGATGACTTCTCATTTGAAGGAGTCAGGATGTTCTGGGGTGTGTGTGTGATCTTCCTCTTTGGCTTCCATGAATCTTAACAGACCCAGACAGCCTGACTGTCCTCCCGCTGTTCCAGGTTTCTCAGCGTGTCATGTGGGTGTGTGATGTGCAGAGATTAGCTTATTTATCAGTTCTTTGGTTCTTCATAGTGTCTTAGGACATGTGAAGAAACTTCCATTTTGGGGTGACCATTAGATGCATGAAGCTGACAGTAGTTGGAGAAGGGAGGAGTAGAGAGACCCAAGGGGAAATGTTAAAGATGGTGCCAGGTTGGTCTCCCGTCTATCTTACCCAGCAGCCCTGGAAGCTCACAGCAGTCAGATGCCAACAGTCATCTATAGGTCTTTATGGTTAACTGCCATAGTTACAAGGGAAGAAAATGCCTTATTCACAAGGGAAGAAAATGGAAGCAAGGGGGGTATGGGATTTACTAATGTCCTGAAGCGAGATCACATAAGGAGAAGCAGTGCCTTGAAAGGCACTGAAGAAACTGCCACCCTTTCCCATTCATGTCCCACATGGTCTCCAGAAAATAATACTCCAAGCTCTTAGCAGAATTAGTCCTCTCTTGAGGAAGTCAGGATTGGAATGGGACTAGAGCCCAGTCTCAAGAGTGTAGCACCATTATTCTCTGTCTTTACTGGGTGTCAGGTTTTTGTGTTTTGGGGAAAAGTGTCTGGGGAAGGAATGGGGAACTGAGAAAGAAACGCAGGAAACAGAACTCTTTTTTATTTTATCTGAAGAGACTGTGAATATGAGAGATGGGATTTCCTTCAGTGAGAATGATCAAGATAAGCAGCCATGGCAAGGTTTGCAGAACCAATCCAGAGTCTCAATATCAAAATGTCTGGGGTGTTTCCCATTTTTCCTTCTTGTTTAGAAGCAACATCCAGGACAATGGTGATAGCTGCTTTCCATGAAGATAGTGGCTTCATTACCCATCCAGGAAGTTTTAGTAGATGGGTTTCCATTCCTTTATTCTTCTATCCAAGAAGAGTTCTTCCATCAAACCAACTAGTCTTTCTTGGCACACTTGTCCTCTTCTCTCCCATTGTGTCTTTGGAAAGCTAACAGGAGACGATGTAGAGAAAAACAGAGTCCAGTTAGATGTGGGTTTCAATCTGTGTTGTACCATATAATAACTGGACAATTTATGTAAGTTTACTTACGTTTTCAGAGCTTCAGTTTGGAGGCGGCTCTGAAAACATAAGTAAACTTATGGAGCCAGGCACGGTAGCACATGCCTATAGTCCCAGCTACTCTGGAGGCTGAAGTGAGAGAATTGCTTAAGACCAGGAGTTGTATTGGGGAGGGACATACTAACTAAAACAGGAACTTTTCCCTCCTGGAGATCTAGTCATGATCAAAACTCTTCCCTCGAATTCACCTTCCCTGTCCCCAATTTGGGAAGTCCCCTTTCCTGTTATCTTGTCTTCTTCTACTGTTAAAGTTATAGGAGTCGATCCCTGCATACATCATTCACGAGTAAAGTCCTGGAACCCTCCATCTTCTATGGAGGCAGGCAATGAAGACAGCCAACCACAGACCACCTACACTTGTGAGCCAAAAGAAAGTTTGAAGTTATTATTTAGGAAACAGCAAGAAAAATCCTAATA
>CAUYRH010082624.1:0-44508 GCA_963574655.1 Perodicticus potto | reverse complement strand
GAGTGAAGAGATCATGGCACTTAAGAAAATGCTATGAAGGCTATCTCTCACAGTACGATCAAAATGTTTCTGATTGTATATGAAGCACATTCTGCCCTATGATTGCACCAATGTACACAATTATGATTGAATAAAATTATTTTTAAAAAAAGACAGGAAGTAGGAACGCGGTAGGAGGACCTACTCTAGCCTAAAGATTCGTGGCAGGTTTAGGAGGCTGAAGTAATGTTTGAACTGAGCCAGAAGTTGGAGGTGGCAAAGGGTGGGGTGGAAAGAGATGAAAAAATAAACAAAAAGAGATTCCTTCTATGAGGAAATTCTAATTTCATTTTACTGAGTAGGAGCAGTGAATGAGGAAGAGGAAGGTGGCTCAGGACATATTGCCAAGGCATGGGAGTATGAAAGAGCAAAATTAATTGAGGCTTGGCAGGTAGGTTGTGATACCTGGAACAAAAAGTCCAGGCAGTCACCATGCTGGGCCCTGTGTCCGGAGCCAAGATGTGAGATGATCCTGAAAGCTACAGGCAGCCCCTGAAGGGGGACATGACGTGATCAGATGTCAAATGTCTAAGCAGTGGTTTTGAGACTCTGAAGCACTGACACTGTGCCATAGAGGGAGGCTGAAACAGGGTGAAGTAAGTCCTCCAGGCATTCATGGTCTGGTGGAAAAGGCACCAGAGAGAATCCTCTTTTCCTTATCCCCCTCTTCCCTTTCTTTCTCTACTGACCTTATAAATGTTGGTTTACTTTGAGATTTCATCCTAGACCCTCTTCTG
Source organism: Perodicticus potto (assembly GCA_963574655.1). Lineage (NCBI taxonomy): Eukaryota > Metazoa > Chordata > Mammalia > Primates > Lorisidae > Perodicticus > Perodicticus potto. The sequence continues at coordinate 43,732 of CAUYRH010082624.1, read as the reverse complement.
GCCTCTTCTCACTCCTTATTAGTGGTTCTCAAAGTACAGGCCAGCAACCAACAGCAGCAGCACCTGGGAACTTGTTAGAAAAGCAAATTCTCAGGCCCCAACTAGAGCTACTGATCAGAAACTCTGAAGGTGATGCCCACCTATCTATGTTTCAGCAAGCCCTCTAGGTGATTCTTTTTTTATTTTTTGAAATGGGATCTTGCTATATTGCCCAGACTGGTCTCAAACTCCTATCCTTAAGTGGTTGGGATTACAAGTAGAAGCTGCCACACCTGGCCTCTGGAGGTGATTCTAATGGACACTCAAGTTTAAGGACAACTGATTTAGTCCACCCTGACTACATATTAGATTCACCTGGAAACCTGGGGGGGTTGTTGTTTTAATCATGCCTGGATCCCACATTCTGATTCTAATTGAAAAGAATCTCAGAACAGAGCACAGAGACTGGTTATTCAAAAGTGCAACCAGGGTTGAGACAGAACCACTGGCCTTGAGCACTGCTTCTCTAACCAAATGCAGATTACAACTTGAGTTAAGACCCAAGAGTCTAAATGGATGATGCTGGTACTGCTGATCTACAGCCTCCACTTTGACTAAAGAGAGTCTACCTTTCTGGTCTCCTTGGACTGTCAGCTTCGACTAACATCTGTGTGTTAATACCACCACATCCTGAACTCCTGACCGGTAAGAAATGTTTCCCATTCCCACCCACATCTCAAATTCAACACTTCCCAAATTGACTTCATCCTGTCTACCCAAACCCCAAATTTCATTTACCCTGTACATTCACTATCTCAATGAGTCAGTCTGGTCACCCAAACCAAGCAAGACCCTCTCCTAAATCCAAAATAGGACAGGGTTTTCAAAAGACATTGTCTTAAAAGGGCAACCTAAATCCCCAAGCTCTTGCCCTTTCCCCTTACTGAAAACTCTAGCCCCCTGCAAAGGATACCCTCACCCCTCCTATTTGTGAGGTCCCCAAGAAAGGCTTTGAATATGCTCTGTTATAACTTTGGGGGCTCTGCCACTACTCAGGATGAAGACAAAACAAAACATCATTGGATAGGAGAGTGAAAGGGTCCTAGGAGACCTTGTAGGGGAAGAGAGTAGAGTTTTGAGAACTTTCCTGAGTTTATTCAAACTCCCTGCTGCATTACAGCTAGTGTGTTTGCACATAAGCATGTCAGTTCAGATTTTGGGATTTGCAGGGTTTCTAAGGACTGGCTGCAGATGGTCCAGCACCGGCAACTCTGAGAGAGCAGCAGTGAGGGCTGAATGGCCAGTGCACCTGGCCTTAGTTCCACTGAGTACCCGGCACCAACAGCCACTCTGAGTACAAGTTTAGAGGCCATGTCGTCAGGGCACCCATTTCCAGGGGTTCTTGACCTACTCTCCATTTCTGCCAAAACATGGTGGCCACAGGCTTCTATGACTTGATGGGGGGAAATGCAATGGCTGGAATAAAGCTTAGTACTTTACTCCCCAGGTGAACATGAATGGAAGCACAGAAAGGACCCTCACTTCTGTGACCTGAATGCAATTTATTAATGCAGCCTAAATTGTGTCCTCTCATTCTCACCTCCTGTCACCTCTGATTAATTTTGTTACCTATAAATTGCATTCAGACAAGGTCTTCCCCACCTTGCACTTGTACAATTGATGCTTTGGAATCTACATGTAGCAATTCACATAATCTCTGTTAACTTCCACCTTTGGTTCAACTCCAATTCAAGCCTATCAAAATCATTTTGAACCACTATTGTATCCTCAGTTCTAGATTTTTTCCAACTTTCTATTATTTCAAATTCAACAAGCATGTCTAAGGTGTGTAAATATAAAGAAACCCTGGACTCAGAGTCAAGAAGTTAAGCATTTGTCTTACCTTCTACATGACTGTGGGAACGTGATGATAAGATGACCTCTACAGGCCCCGTCAGCTCAAAATTCTACACATTTAAGCCTTTGAAGAAAACCTCTTGATTTAAAACCTACCTCTTCCACTTAGATGATGTATGACCTTGAATGAGCAACATAACCTTCCTGTGCAACATTTTCTTCACCTATAAAATAAGTGATGTTATATCAGTATAATTACATAAGCACAAAATTATTCTATATAGGCTTATATTATATATGTTACATAGTCTCTATTATTTCTAAGTATATGTAATATATAAGTATATAAATATATAATTATATGTACATCTAAGCATAAAGTCTATAATAACAGTATCTGCTTCATGATGTTAGGACAATTGACTGAATTCTTGTGAAGTGTTCAGCTTATGCTTGGCATATAACTAACTGGTCATCGAATGTTAGCTATTTTGTTCTAGACAAGCAATTAGTTAAAGAAAAAAAAAATTAACCAGAATAGGACCAGGAGAGAATAAAATTGAATCCAAGACTGAATTCTATAAAAGTCCTCTAAAAATATGTTGACTAGATGCCCTGTTTTTGAAAGACAATCTTGGTTAACTCCTGCTGTCCCAGCCTAATTCTTAACAGGGCCAGACACAGAAATATGCCCCTCAGATATTCACTCAAGGAAGGATTTGCTGCCCCCTTCAAGGAGTTGGTTACCTGACCTTCTACAGCTTCTATGTCCCTCAGGACCACTTCAGCCATTGAGCCCAAATTATCCTGGCCAATAACCGTGCAAGTTAGTACAGGAGCCCAGGACTCTTCTAATGGTCAGTATTTGCCCCAGAGCTTCCCATTGGACCAAAAAGACTGGCAGGTCTGTGGTGTGGTTTCACAGGGGCCCCTGTCCAATCCCACTTCTTCCCCCTTTATTTATTTATTTCGTTGGCAGTTGTTCTTCCTCCATAAACGGTTTGCCATCCTAGCTCCTCCTCAGTGTCTGTGTCCCAAAGGCCTCGGCTGACACGTTATCTTGCACTCTCAGAAGTGAATGATAAATTAGACGTTCACTCTATCAGGAGACCTTTAACATTGCCCCCCATGACTTCAACCTTCATAGCTCCCCCGATGGTATTATTATTATATCATCCCAAACACTGAGAAAATGTGAGATGGCAAGGTCTTAGATGTGCCAAGCCTGGCTCATAAAGTATGTCATTTCCCCAGAGCCATCTTCCTGGAAGATGACTCTAGAACAGCGGTTCCCAACCTGTGGGTCACGACCTACAGGAACTGTATTGAAGAGCCGCGGCATTAGGAAGGTTGAGGACCACTGCTCTAGAAGCTCTGACCTAACTATGACGTTAATTTAACAAAACTCAGTGAATCCACATGGAATTCTAATAATCACAGGATCTTTCCTAAGGTTTTCCCTACTCCACTACAGGGATTGTTCTGCCTTCCGCATCTGTGGCCTCTGTTTCTCCCCACAGGTGTCTGTGGTTTGGGCTCCCTGCTGGAGGCTCTCACTACCTCTTTCTCCCTCTCTGTTCTCTGTCCTACCTTCGTCTTGTGGTCCTGCCTGTGGGGAGAAACTGTGTAGTTGCAGTCTCCTGGATTCGCAGCCCAGCCATACAGAGCTTCCTTAGGCACAGGCAGGCCTCTTCTGATTAACATTTCTCCACTTCCCTTCCCCGGAGACACTGGGCCCCCCTCCTCCACCCTGTCCTCACAGTCCTCCCCTCCTCCTGAGCTCTCCTGCCCTTCTGCTGATCCAGCCAACTCTCAGGGTCCAGATCAGCCCTGGTGCCTCCTCGCAAGGCCTCGCCTGACCTCACAACAGCCACAGTGACTGATACAATGGACCTAGTCTGGCAATCACCACCTGGCTTCTCCTGCAGGCCACACACCCTGCTGGGCAGTTCCCTGAATTCCCAGCAGGCTCCTGTCAGGATGAGGCCCTGCACACACAGAGCAACTGGCCCCAATGGAAGAATAGACCACGGGATGGGAGGGAAAGGGGGCTTTCCCGTGTTCCGGAACTACCTGTGAGCACCTTTTCTTAATGGAGGGTGGGTGTGCAGGTGGCTCCTCCAAGACTCACGGCTTTCCTGTCCACATCCTAGTAGTGACTAGTGATGTCCTCCAGTCCCATCACACCCAGATCCCAGAGCAATAGCCTGGTGCCTTGCAGCCTCCCTGCTGGGAGGTGCTAAGCCACTACCAAGGCTTCTTAACCAGAGCATAGGGTGAAACAGGAGGGCTGGGCAGGTGAATGCCTCACTTCCTGCTCTGGGGAAATTGCCTGATGAATGTGACAGGTAGGGTTCAAACACCTCTGCTCCTTTTTCTGAAGTCCTGGGTCTCTCTATCTGTCTATCTCTTCCTCTCTCTCTCAGACTTGCTTACTTTGCCATCCACAGAAAGTAAAGAAATAGTTTGTTTCTAACCTTTTCTCATTTGTTTACTTGTTGTGTTCTGTGGTCAGTGCCACTGTATGCCAGACACAGGGTTGGGCATCTTAGCCTCAGGCTTCAGGGCTCAGAATCTAACTACTCCGAAAGCATCTTAGATTCCTTCCTCCTTCCTGTCAATCTTAAATCACCTATTAGCAAGCACATCATGAGATACCCTGTCAGTAGAGCCTGAGAAAGTTGTCCTTAAATGACCATAGCTCAATAATAATATTCATTCATTTCACAAACATTTGTTGGACATGTACGTACCAGGCACTGTGCCGACACCTGATATAGCACTGAACAAAACAAACAAAACATCACCCCTGCACAGTCCAGTGTCGGAGAGAGACATTGAACAAATAGAAACAAGAGTAAGTTTATCATCACAAATGGAGAAAAGTGCTTGGAAGGAAAGTAATAAATGGCAAAGGACAGAGAATAACAGGATTGGCTGGTAAGGAAGGTCTCTTGATGCTGAGACCTAAGGAACAATCAGAGCAGACGGGGAGAAGTTGGGGGGTGGGACACTTGCACCCTACTTGTGCTCCCCCATCCCAGCACACCCCCTCCTTCTACATGCTCAGAACCCAGAGAAGAGAGCCTCCTCTACTGCCTGGGACATTCCCTGTTCTCTGCAAAGTGCTAATCTCAACCCAGGAGAAAAAAATTACTCCCAAACTGGGTTTTACGACATTACTTGACTTCATAGCATCCACAGAAGGGCGCCATCAGGCCCAGGAGCCAGGGACTGCTGCACCACCACGGGAGCTGAGCTTCCAGGCAGGGGCTTTGGAATGGCCACATTAAGAGTGATTGTGGCAATAAACTTCCATCAGCCATCTGGAGCAGTTGTGTGCTCTCCAGGGCCAGGCGCTTGGTCGCTGATGGCTGCCAACAGATGTGGGCAGAAAGAGGCTCCCAGGGAGAGGAGCGGGTGACTGTCTACAATGGAGGTCACTTAGAGGGGGACTCCAGTGGTGGCCAGTCTTAGTGGCAGGGCACCAGAACACCCCTGCTGAAGAACTCTGGATGAATTTTGTTTCTATTTAAGTATGATCCTCAAGAAAATGAGGGGTATTATCATATAGAAAACAACTTTCCTTTCCTTGAGTAAGTCTAAAAGGTACATAGGGAGGACTCTGGGATTAATAGGAAAACTCCCTCCTCGTCCCCAGGATGTTCGCTGACTCTCCCACGAGGGGCTACATTGTTTGTAGTCAAATAAACCTGTATCCAAACTCTAGCATGGTCACTTAATTGAGTGTGTGACCTTGGGACTTGCATAAAATCTCTGTTTGCCCCTATAAAATGAATACAATAACACTCTCTCCCCACTTCTGGGAAGATGAGATCAAATGGAGGCAGCAGAGCACCTCACCTGTCAGGCTCTAGCTGCTGCTTTGGCTGTGAAGGACGGGGTTCAACTGAGGCTGACTGGGGGTGAGGCAGAAGCACCAAGAGCCCTGGTGTCCCCTTGCCAATTCAGCTGTAACTGTCTCATAGGTAAGGGCCCAGTTGTTCTTTGGTCCATGTGCTTCTCAAGAAAGCAGAATGTACTTTCATTCCCCACCTCATGAGAGTGAATTAACAGGAGCACAAACACAGGTGTCACTATGATTTATGAAGTAATTAATAAACAATTAAGGTATCTTGGAGCACAATTGCACATTTTATTTCAGCCGCCTTGCATGGTGATGACTTGGCTTGCCCACAGTCAGTGTCGGAGACAGCACCTGGCTCATGGTGGTAGGTGATCTAGAAAGATTGTGTGAGTTTTATGTAAAGGCAGCGTGGCGGGAGGACACTGCCTGAGAGGCGTCTGGGCTCCTGCCTTTACACGTTACCATGTTAGGTCTCTGTGTGGGCTCTGTACCAGCCTGGGGGTAGAGATGCCTCTCTGGGAGATCTGTTCACAGGCTGCTGGCAGGGCACACAGAGTGACCCTGTCACTGCCTGTCACTGCTATAGACACACTCTCAAAGCTGGTGTGAAGCCCTGCTTCCAATTGGGGCCACCTGTCTGCATTCTGCTCAGAAACAAGACCATCAGTCCCCTCCTTTCCTGGGTCAGTAGCTTCCCCAACACTGTAGTCAACAAGACTTCTTCCTTTTGTCCACAAGCCAGCTTACTGGGTTCCCTCCATTTGGGGGCACTGCCCAGGGACCCCACAGGCATCAGCCTCTCCCCACATCAAGATCCATCTCCACCTCTTGTCTACTTATCTCCCAAACATTGCTCCAACCCACCCGCTCCACCCCACTGCCTCTAATACTTTCTTGGTTTTAAGACAAGGACCTCAAGATAAAGACCAAAAAAGCTTAAACTAGCCTGTATGTCATTCACACCTCCCCCAGCCCATAGCAATTCACTCATCCCTCACCCATGATGTGGCCCCTGACCCCTCTTTGACCTGTGATTAACCTCTCTTGGTCACTCTGTGTGCCACCCTAGACACACTCTCCCCTAATCAGCCAACTCAACTCCTCCTGTCTCCTCTGATTTGCTGGGGCACCACCTCACAACTCACCCCACCCTACCCTCCCTGTCAGCCTCATCTCATTCATCTCCTGCTCACTCCTTTCACCAACCCAAATCCAAATCCATTGGTGAGAATTCAATTTCTAGGTCTCTTTTTCCAAGAATATTTCCCTGGTCAGTCTTCCCAAGGTGACCTCTCCCAACCTGACCACCTCCAATGCCTGCATACAGTGCCAGCAAGCACCAGGCTTGGCCTTTGTTTTTGTTGCTCATTTGCTGTACTTGGTTATGGAGTAGGATGGCATTGAGGGTAATAGTGCAGCTTCCAGGGTCAGGCAGACCTGGCTTCAAGTCCTGGATCTGCCAAATGCTGACTATGTAACCTTAAGAAGTCACTTAGGCTCGGCACCTGTGGCTCAGCGGGCTAAGGCGCCAGCCACGTACACCTGAGCTGGCGGGTTCAAAACCAGCCCGGGCCCGCCAAACAACAATGATGGCTGCAATCAAAAAAAAAAAAAAAATGGCCGGGCATTGTGGCAGGCGCTTGCAGTCCCAGCTACTTGGGAGGCGGAGGCAAGAGACTCGCTTGAGCCCAGGAATTGGAGGTTGATGTGAGCTGTGATGCCACAGCACTCTATCCAGGGTGACAGCTTGAGGCTCTGCCTCAAAAAAAAAAAAAAAAAGTCACTTAAACTCTCCATACTTTAGTCTCCCCATCTATAAAATGGAGAACATTATTTTGAATAATAAATGAGCTGATGTGCTTAGCATAGTAGTTGACACATGGTAAATGCTCGATGAAAATTAGCTCTAATTCTCTCTCTCTGATTAGAGTTTAAATATCACACAAGCAAAAACCAGTTCAAATCTATTTCAAACCTAGACAAGGTGGCACTCAAAAACCACTCCTTCTCTGGCTCCCACGTTGTTACTAATCTCATCATTCGTGTCAAAGTTTCTTTCCTTCCCTTTGAAACTCCAGTCTTAAGCTTCTGTATATAGCTGGCATCCCAGCCTCCCCAAAAACTGTATCTCTGACACACACACATGTTCATTGTTTACCTGAAATTTAATTTTAACTGGGTATCCTGTATTTTAATTTGCTAAGCCTGAAAACCCTGAGTGGGAACTCTTCAGGGATAAACTTCTAGTCATCTAGTATATGTCTTGTTTCTCTCACTGGGAAATTCCACCAAAACCAAATTTGTTTCCCTGGGGCTCTCTCATATTGACTTGAGATTATGCTTATTATGGCCAACTTGATTCTTTACTAAACATGTCTAAATGCAAATAAGCATCTGTAAGCCCATCAACATTCCCCTGACATTCTCTCCATTCCCTACTCTTATGATTCCCTATCCTTACTCCACCAGGAACATATACATGCTCACAAAGGAAATAAATATAGAGGGTGAGTGGCTACAATAATTTCTGAAGCCCCTTCCATTTTTTGACCGTGCATGCAGAATTTGAGTTGAATACTCACTGATGCCTTGTATGTCCAAAAATATACTGAGAGAATATCATTACCATGACTGAATATAAAATTCTTAGATCATAATTCTTTTCTTTCAATGTTGGCAAATGTTGTTCCATAGTCTTCTGGTTTCTAATTCTGCAAATAATTCTAAAGGCCTGACTCGGCACCTGCGGCTCAAGCAGCTAAGGCACCAGCCACATACACCTGAGCTGGCGGGTTCAAATCCAGCCCTGGCCCACCAAACAACAATGACGACTGCAACCAAAAAAATAGCCAGATGTTATGGTGGGCACCTGTGGTCCCAGATACTTGGGTGGCAGGGGACGTATATTTGCTTGAGCCCCTGTTTTGGAATTTGCTTTGAGATTTTTTGCCACAGCAATATACCAGGGGAACCAGCTTTAGGAGCTGTCACAAAAAAAAAAAAAAAAAAAACAAGTCTAAAGGCCTTTCCTTTGTACATGGCCAACTTTTTTCATCAACAGCCTTTAACATTTGCTTTTTCTTTGGAGTTCAACAATGCCACCTTGCTTCTGTTTGCAGTGATCCCAGAACCCTTGGTGATCCTTTCTGTTCTCTGGATGTCTTTCTTCTGTCAGAAAGTGTTTCTTCTATTATTTCTTTAACTATTATCTCTCTGTCTAATCTCCTAGAACCCCTGGTTTTTTGGATTAGAGTTCTTAATTACATGTATAGCATTTTTCTCTTGACCTCATCTTTATATTTTGTATTTTTGCTTTTTGAGCTATTTCTCCCATATGATCACCCAGAACATTAATTTGATTCCCATCAGTGACCAGTCTCTTTCACAGTTTGCCTATCACATTTTTTAAGTTAAGAAATCACTTTTTTTGTTGAAAAAAATCAATGCTTTTCTCTAGTTTTCCTTGAGATCTCTTCACTTTTATTCTAAAGCTCTCTTCTGCCTCATCATTTTGTTCTACCTCAGTAAAAGCCACCTGTTCTCTAGTTGTTTACTAAATTCCCTTAAGTGGGTGATGAGTTTTCTTTTTCTGCTCATGATTATATGTTCCCTAAATACTTAGACAGTATGGGCTGTTTACGGTCTCTCGAGCCAGTAGGCATCAATAGACTGTGGATTTTTTGCCTCCTGGTGGACTGGCAGTGTATGAACCACCAAACAATTACCAACCCCCTCTCTGCAGGTGGAGAAGAAAGCAGCTCTATCTCACTGTTCCTTTTTTTTTCTGAGACAGAGTTTCATTATGTTGCTCTCGGTAGAGTGCCTGGCATCACAGCTCACAGCAACTTCAAACTCTTGGGCTTAAGCAATTCTCTTACCTCAGCCTCCCATAGCTGGGACTACAGGCAACCACCACAACACCTGGCTATTTTTTGTTGCTATTGCAGTTGTCATTGTTGTTTAGCAGACCTGGGTGGGGTTCGAACCCACCAGGCCCACAGTATATGGCTGATGGGGGCCAAGCCCTCACCATTCTTGATACAGGACAGAGTGGCAATCCTCTTCTGCCCTGCACCACTGTTTATCAAGCTTAGGAAGCATTTCCAGGGACCACATGTATCTGGCAGCAGTTCTCTGAATATCCCTCAGGCCCTTTTAGCAACCAGACCTCTCAGGGAGTTATGAAATACCCCATCTTCACCCCACTTCCTTAGAATGGGAGCCTTCTCTACCTTAGTAACTCTGCCCTCACCTGGACCAAACTCTCACCTTCACATCTGTCTTTATGGTCACCAGCAGGCCCACTTTGCTTAACTCCACAGAGAGAATCATTATGGAAAAGGCCTGGAGACCACAGGGTTGGGGGCTTTTTACTCAGGAAACCAGATTCCCCCATTCTACACTATAAATATTACTCCTCTATGACCACCTTCATAATCATGGAAAACCCATAGTTTCTCTGGAATAGTTGAGTGAGTGGCTCCTTTCAAAGCAGTTATGCAAGAACAGGAAATAATCTGAGTTTAGAATCTAAAAACTTGGACATGAGACCCAACTCTCAGCATGTTGCAAATGTTAAAGTGCTATATCACCATGAGTTATCTCTGTAATCATAGTACTGAACAAGACTAATTCCAGGCCTGGTTCTGAGTGAGGCCCTTCTAGTACTCTCCCCAGCGGCAGATATTTTTCTACAAAGCACACCACTCAAATTCTCTAGGGAAAGGAAACTATGATAAATCAAAGACTAAATAATAACAGCAGAGCCAACACCATATTTTCATAGCATGTTTATGAGTACATCATATGGAAGAGAGCGAAAGGGCTTACTGAAGTCAGGATATTTTACGTCTATTGCTTTTGCCTTATCTTCCAGACCTGTCATTCTGACATTGGAGGAAATTAAGTTGGTCTGATGTGATTGGTTCCTTGCAGTCATGTTGGTTTTCATTCAGTACCCTGTGGTTTTCTGGTATTTATAAATTAATTATTGGATGATTTGTTGTAATATCTTTCACAGGACAATAGTGCCTGTCATAGCACATGACGCTTACAATATGATTTTGAGTTTCTTGGCAAAATGTGCTCAGCAAATGTAAATTATTATTGTTGGCCTCTGTCACAGGTGTCAAATGATCAAGCATAAGAATTAGTGGACAGATGGGGCTCTCTGAGCAGGATATCTACTCATTGAGAGCTCCCTCAGGGAAGGGGAGCTACAAAAATTATCCCTTTCCTCATCTAATTTGCAAAACACAGCCACTTCTCCCTTTTTTCCCCCTTTTCTCTCACTCCTTTGGTTGCACCTGTCTAAGAAATAATCGTTCAGTGCAAAGACATTTTTTGGGCATACATGATCAGTTGACCCAAGCAAGATATGTGAAGTCTCTACCTTGCCCAGTACCTATTAATCCAGGGAGTCTGGAAACTAAAGCTAGGGCTTCAAATCCCAATCACAAACCACAAACAGAATTTTGTGACACCTTTTCAGGATCTGTTACAAAAGAGAAAAATAGAAGTCAGGGCAATGGAGTCCCAGACTCAATGCTCTAATTGCTAGCTGGAGCATGTCACACAGACTCTTAGGGTTTCACCTGTCCTATGAAAGGATATGACTAGCTGTCCTCAGAAGGTCCTTCCAGAGAGTAGTTCTACTTGACATTATTAGGTTCTTAGTACACAGACATGGTAAATACATTCTTAGTCCAAAGGAGAATCAGATTCTCTGAACATGATCAGAATGCCTAAGGACCACAATGTCTGTTAGGAAATCTCATGGATTTAGCCAAGGGTAACCACAGGGATGAGTCCCAGAAATTTCAAAAACAGGTAGTGGAGGTCTTTGACCCTGCCCTCACCATTCTTTGTTGGTTCTCTCTCCTTCCCCTTCAGTACAGTGGTGCTTTTATATTGTCCCTGATGACCCATGAAATTCCTGATTTATTATGTCTTCTTCAGGCAATGTTCACAATTCATACCTCCAGTCCTAAAACTTACCTGTCCTCGATCCCTATCAAAAGATCTGCTTGGTGATTCAAACTCATCAGGAAAACAAAATGGAAGTCATATCCATGGCTAATAATAGCTTATTGCTTTACATTCTAACTGAGAACATGAGGACCTTATGAATGAAGATTATTTGAACTGTGTGGCAGGGAAAGAGGTTCAGGAGCCTCTACAAGCACCCAAAGCTCACCAGGCCAGTTGTAGACTTCCTGTTTTAATGCATAGCTCATCCTCTCACCAAAGAATGAGAGACAGAATGGCATTAAAAAGATATTCAAAATTGAAAATTTGGTTTGTTTGAAGTCAAAATGCCTGCCTGTGCTTCGCACCTCATGTGCTAGAGATGAGGTGAATGGATTAAGTGTAAGCATCTCTCCCCTTCTCAGGCATCTGGACCTCTAGGAAGTGGTAAGTTGGCATGATGAGCAGGAAGAGCTCTGGGTTCTAGTTCTGTGGATGCCACTTCTGCACTGTGACTCCAGATAAGTCTCTTTTTCATCTAAGCCTGGCTTTTGTGCTGAAAATTATGGGAACTGACCAGGGGGTCTCTAATGTATCTTTTAAATCTTAAACATGGTGGTGCTCACCTTCACTTGTCTCCTCCAAGGTGAAGAGATTGCAATTTCTTTATCACCAAAAGATTATAGGATTAGGGAGAGATCTGGTTGGCAACCACTGTTCTCGCTGGCCAGAGATGAAGTCTTTTCCTCTAGATACTCCCTTGTGCTCCTTTCAAAAGGGTACATCCTGGTCTTTAGGGGCTGGTTCTTGCTCAGATTCACTTCCAAGCAGCAGGCCAGCCTTTCCTCTAGCAGCACTTTGAAATGTAAAATAAAGGTTTGTTCTGTTGTTTTCCTCTACCAACCTACATTCTGGAGTAGTGAAGACTGGCTGTTGCATTTGGAGATGTGGTATGCATCCTAATGGCCTCAGCATTCTCACCAGGGTAAGTGTCACCTTCACAACCCAAATTCAGCCAAAATTTGCAAGCTAATCAGATGGAAAGGTGTCTCTAAGCACACAGCAGGAGGCTTAGTCTAAACTCTAGAGCTTCCCTGTCCCAGACCCTCTGGCCCACTGAGCTGAACACAGTCCAACAGACCATCTGCCAGTCACCCCACCAACATCTCCAGGAATGCCACAGTGAAAAGAGTGCCCTGTGGCATTCCTGGAGGTCTTCAACAGAAAGGAAAGTGTTGAATGATTTCTAAAGGAGTCAGAAATTCTTAGTTCAAAAGTAATTATGAGATGTACAAGCTAGTCACTTAAGCTCTCTATGCCTCAGTTTCTTTTTCTATGAAATGGGTAATAACACCTGCCTTGCCTTTTGCAAGGATCAACTGAGGTGACAGATGTAAAATAAAACACCTTGTAAACCAAGGCTCTTTGGGGGCAATGGTAGCATAATCATCAAAAATTGGCTTCCAAGGAGAACTCACTTCCCTACTCTAGAAATCTAACCCAAGTTCCAGGGTAGGGCCTGGTCATATGTATTCTGAAAAGGTTCCCAGAAGATTCTGGCCCATACAGCCCTGCCATGTGCTACACTGATGTGAGGGGCAATTGATAGGATGTGAGCTCCTCTCCTAATCAATATCTGGGTGACTCTGGATATAGAACCAAGGAATTATGAAGAGTTATAAATCTCAGGGAGAGGACCCTGGCTCCATAAACCTTGAGAGGCCACTGGGTTTATGGGGCTAAACCTAGGACAAACCTAGATTAGGAGAGGTTAAAATCAAAATGATTAAGTCAAGGACCATATCCAAGGTGAGATAGCAGCATAGATGCCCCGAGCTAGAATGGGTTACCAATGAAAACACATAACTGTCAGGACTCTCTAGATTTGTCCTTCTCTTATTACCTTGCCCAAGGTTGATAAAATCAGGCATTGGCATTCAAGGTCTTAAAACAAAAGTCTATTTACTAAAATTCAGTGGTCAAAACCACCACCCTAGTCCTGGGGATGGTGCTCCTACAGTGCAGACATGGTAGATACAGCAGACTAACCACTTCTGGGCTAATCACCATGCCAGGGCCTTCCATTTTAGTTCCCCAGAGAGAATATCAAAAACTGAGTCCTCCAATCTCACTGAGCTCTCTGAATCCCCTTCCTAATGTCAAAGATGCCTGGGAGTCAAGAGCCAGCCAACCCCATATCAGTGATGCCGCTCACCGCCAGATCCTAAATGCTCGACTGTTGTTCACATAAACTAATAAATCCCAGCCTACTCATGCTTGCCCATATTCACATGCACATTATCCTAACACAAGACCCATGACAGCCACTCTGCATATCAAAGGTCCTTCAAACACTTGAGTGCCACTGATGGTGAATGTATTACTAATACTGTCCAGCCAAAGCTTACATGTAAAATATCTTCCATGGCAGTTCTTAATTAGTCTTGAATCTTTGACATTTCTCCTATTTTAAGGTGGAGTCTATATTCCCTCCCCTTGAATCTGGACAAACTTATGACTGCTTCAACAAGTAGATCATGGTAGAAGTGACACTGTATGACTTCTAAGGCTAGGTCAGAAAGGGATATACAGCTTCTACTTGTATCTTGTGCTTCCTTTTTAATTTTTTCCCACCAGGCCCAGGTAAGTCTCAAACTCACCACCCCTGGTTTGCAGGGCCAACGCTTTAACTACTAAGCTATAGCACCCAGCTCACTTGGATCTCATAGAATACTCACTTTGGGGGAGGCCAGCCATTATCGAACTACCATGAGATGCCCATGCTGGAGAGATCACATGTGAGCACTCCAGCTGACAGCCCCAGCTGAGCTCATAGGCAACAGGCAGCACCAAATGCAACCGTGTGAGTGAGCCAGCTTGGCTGTCTGGTCTCATCAAGACTTCAAATGATTCCAGTCCAAGCCAACTTCTGACAGTAATCATATCAGAAACCCTATGGAAGAACTTCCCAGGCAAGGCCTTCCCAAATTATTGCTCTAAAAAATTATGAACAAAATTAAGTGGTGATTTTAAGTTGATAAGTTTTGAGATAAGTTGTTACATGGCAAAAGTAAGCAAAACATCTTCTAATTCTAATTTTTAAAAATTGCAGTGGGAAATATGAAGGTTGCTCAGATCATGTGATCTCAAGACAGTCAGGCACTCTTATACTCTATGGATGGAAATAAAACTTGGTAAATCTTCCTGAAAACAATTTTAACAACACCCAGGGTTTTAAACATGCATGTCCTTTGACATCTTGATTGCAATTCTAAGAATCTGCTGTAGTAGACTGAATACAGATATAAACAAAGAATTGTCTGAATTAGCTGTAAGGATGCTGATTAGTGCCATCTATAATAACAAAACATTGGGAATGACCTAAACATCCCACTGAGGCATTCATTAAATAAACTATGATACAGTCACATAAGAAAATAAGTTTAGACTGGGAAAGTCCGAAGTTCCTAGCGGACAAGAAAGAAAGTGAGCTGCAGAGGAGGAAAAAGAGCAGATAGAGCTAAACAAAAAACTGAAGATCTAGAAATTGAAGATAGGAAGCCAAAAGTTAAAGGGGAGCCAGAAGTAGAAACTTTCAAGGTCAAGAGCTATCCACCTTGAAGGTTCAAATGAAGGCCATTCCTGTATCACTGTGAACAGAAGTGCATCCCATGTGCAGTTTACTACAGACCCACAGGGGAGTTGCCACTAAGTGTGTGGGATGGGAGGAGGTTGAATGGGGCCCCTGAGTAGGAGCTTCTGGATTCTCCTTGAGGACTTGCATCAGAATACCAGGCTCTAGGGCTGTGCTGTCATGTGGCTAGTGGGCCCCAAAATTTTGCTTACTCACTAGCCACATGAGTTATCTAAATTTAGATTAATTAAAACCAAATATAGTTTAGAAACCAATTCCATCACACTACCACATTTCGAGTAGCTAATGGTTATCATATTGAACAGAGCAAAATAGGACATTTTCATCATTGCAGAAAACTTTCTAATGACTAGCACTTCTCTAGAGAATTGCTCAGCTTGGGTTCTTAGATTTCTAGAAAGCCCGCAATGAATGGTGTAAAAAAGTCAGCAGGCCAGTTGAAACCCAACTCTCATACTTATCAGATGTGAGATCTTGGACCTACTACTTGAGACTCCCTGAGTTTGTTTTCTTATCCATAAAATGGAAATAATAACAGCTATCTCGTAGGTGGTAATAAAAATAAAATGATACAAAGAGTGCAAATCACCAGATCAGAGCTTACACATAATGAGTGCTCAAAAATCACTAGCTATTATACTAATGAGGATACACGGAGTCTTTCCAAGGCCATCTCAGAATATCCAAACCAACCAGACCTACTCAGAACCCAGGAAACTTGGTATTCAAACTTAACCTAAAAACAAGACGCTTAAGCTTTAGCCTTTCCTAAGCTTCTTTTAAGGTCTCCTGGCCTCAAACACATGCAAGCCTGAGTTGATGAGCACCTGACAAGCAGGTCAGAGATGCCCAGGAGCCCTCATTCCTCCCAGCAGCAGAATCTCTCTTGGGCCATCCTGGAGATGAAGAAACTGGGGCTCAGTGAGGTTATCGGTGGTACAGCTGGGACTCAAACCAGGTCTCATACATCCCCTGTCACCTGCTAAAATGCTTAACCACAGCAGCATTCAGGAGGCTTTCTGAATCACAGTCTAAAAGGCTCCTTTGGGCAGGACAAGCCTGTCAAAAGAGATGAGAGGAAACGGGAAGCCTCATCTTGGGAGCTTGGTGTGAGCCATAGGGGGTTATACAGAGGACATGGAAAGCACTCCCAGACATTACTTACCAAGGCAAGCAAAAGAGAAACAGAACACACAGCTTGAGGAAATGGAATCGGGTGTCCTCTCCAATTGGGATTGAGCGTCGACCTTTGCAAGGAGGAACAAGGAAGAATTGACTTCCAGGGGAGGGCAGCGAGTAGAAACACAAGCAAGGCTATTCCCATTCAGCTCCTACATAAAGCACAGTTACAGAGTGAGGGAGCCAATTTCAGCATAACGGGAGTGGGCATAAAAAGGATATGTGGGACCCGGACCACACGCCGCTTCCACAGCATGGCATAACCGCGTTGTAACTAGATGAAGTGCCTGAATGGGCACCGCAGCTAATTAACAGTGGCCCCTTTAAAAAGAGAACTCTGCTTATTTTTATGGATATGCTGAACACAACTAGCAGGATTTAAAATCAGGCTCTCCTTGCTTATTTATTTTCCCCTATAACTTGAACCATGTTTTCCCTGGGTTCCAAACTAATGAAATGCTTATTTAGAAACTGTGGCCATCTGTGGCTGGTGCTGCCACGTTCATTTCTGCTCCCTGCCTGCAGGTTGATGAGGTTTGGGGGTATGGAAATGTTCCCAGGATACCTGGGCCTAGAGACCCAGTTGTGTGGGAAGGGAGACGCTAGGAAAAAAGGTCGAGCATCGGTGCTCTTCTGCTCCAAAGGGGCCAGCTCCTGGCTCCTCTGTCAAGAAATGCTGACAGCTGGTATGCTGGCAGCCTCCCTTGCACTGGAGCACGTTGACCTGTGCAGGGAGTTGGCAATCTTCACTCCAGCACTACAGGCACAGGCTGTGTGTGCTGGTGACCCCAGAGGCTCATGGTACCACTCCCATCCACTCCCTTCCCCACCTTCTCCATCCATACAGAGGAGAACGCCAGCCTGAGCTGCTTCTTCCTTGCTCCTTTACTGCTGGCTCAGGGATGATTTTCCTCCAGCTACCCTTGTGATCTTTAAAAATCAGTTGCTTTACATTTCCCTCAATAAAGTCGGTGCCAGGACCCACCTGCCACTGTGGCTCCTTACACACTCTCCTGATAACTGTCCCCTATCCCTAGCATCAGCAGCCATGGATCCAAGACCTGTGTCTGTCCACAGTGATAGCAAGGATAAACAGCTGGCATAACGCTTGCAGCCTCGCCCTTGAACGAGCCCTGCAGATGGCAGGCTCCTCATTAATGCTGTCTTTGTGGCAGCCTGAGCTACTGGGCTCCCTCCCGCAACACACCTGGACCAACAAGATTTTCTTGTTTCCACTCACTTTTCTTCCCTCTTAATTCTAGATTCTCTGCATAATAACAATAATATATCAACTTACCACATGTGCCTCAGTCTCCTGTTCTTGGCCTCCTTCCCTGCCTGACCACTCCAAACACCATATTCTTAATTCCATTCAGTGAACATTTGGTGTCAGCCTCCTCCATGCCTGGCATTGCCTAGGCCATTCATCCCCCACGTGGCTCCATAACGGGAGCCTGCGCTGTTCTCATGCTTCCCAACACCTGGCAAAGACTGGTGCTCGACAAGTATTTGTGGAACAGATGAATTGCCTGCATAAGAGGAGACAGCCGTGCAAACAACCAATAAAACACAATGTGATCAGTGCAATAAAAAGGTGAGTACAAAGTCCTTTGGGAACTTAGAAAAGAGAGCAATTAATTCCGCCTGGGTAGGATGCATTCCAGGCAGAGGGCACCAACTGTGTAAAGCCCTGCCAGTGTGTAAGTGCATTGTGAGGCCTAGGAAGTGACTGACTCTGCTGCCCGTGATCTTGCTCAACAACAAAGCTATAAGGCCACAGAGGGGCTGACCAAGAGGCTTTTTTCTAGTGGGAGGGATCAATGAAGAAGCCAGATGGTCAAACTGAGCCTGCCATTCTAATGAGCACAGGGTCCCTCAAGAGTCTCTGAGTATGCTCTGTGTGGGCTCCTGGAATAAGTTCTAAAGACACGGGTGAATCAGATCAGTCTTTCCTCCCAAGGAATTCACTGCCAAGTGAGGTCAGTTATAACAAAGTGTGATGTGATGCCTGATGGCTCTGCCGGCCCTGGGCACTTGTGCCACACTAGCTCCAACTACTATGAGCTCTGAGATGATTGGAATCCTAGATGAAGGATGGGGTGCAGCACTCAAAACACTACTTTGTTCTCAGAAAGACAGAAATTCAAAGAAGGGATGGAAGGCACAGCTAAGGGGAGCTCAAGTCCTGCTGCCGCTAGAGAACAGCATCTGATGCCCTGGAGGATCTGAGGTCCCCACCTCTATCCAAAACGCACAACCCACAACCAGGGCAACTTCCTCTTCTGCATGAGGGCTGGCCCTTCTGCTGTGTGTCAGGCGATCTCATCTCACTCCCCTTCCCTTCCACACACAGTGGTTTTCTCTTCCAGTGTTTTCTTCCTGACTTATCCCGCCTGGAAAAAAAATAAATAAATAAAGAGGCAAAATAGAGAAGATAAGAAAGCAAGTCTGAAGAAAAGCTGATACAGAGCAAAGAAATGAAAGTGAGGAGGGGAGCATCACAAAGGCCACTTGGCACTAGATCACTGGCACAGCTTGGCTTTTCCGAGGGTACAGCTAGAGCTGAGAGCTCTCTGCCTCAGGGCCAAGCCTGGGGGGCCCTGAGTTAAGGGTTCTAGGGAGGTTAAGACCACTGAGCCCGGGAGGCCAGCCACTGGGAAGGTGGGCTTAATCAACAAAGTCTGCTTCGGATTTCTCCCCTCACTGGTCCTAGCTGACTCTGAGGAAGGAGCTGGGAGAATTCAGACATACAGTAGTTTGCTGGCCTCTCCTAATTCAGACTACTCTGCACTTCAGATTGCTTCGGTTCAAACTCCTTATGATTTTTCTGGGCTGCTGGGAGAAGAGTGTATTGATTCTGTGTTTTGATAAGGTCAGTAGTGATCAGCTCTGACAGCCAAGCGGATGGCCTGTCCCCTCCCCCCTCCACTGGATACGGCTTCACATGCATAAAAGGAGGGAGAGAAACAAAGACAGGAACAGAGGAGGCAGTATCCTTTGTCTCAGTGGCTCTGAAAACCTCTTTAAGACCCATCAGCAGAAGAGGGCTGGTCTCAGACTGCAGTCTAGGAGAAGCTGTATAGGCATAGTTGATCTTTTCTGAAAGCAGTTTCATTTTCCCTTCCCTCTGTGCATTCCTGCCCTGAAGCCTATTCTCCTGGATGGTGACTCATTTTCCTCCAAAGAACCAATTAAGTCCACGTAACATCGGCAGACTCACAATGACACTGATTAATGTTCAGAACCTGTACGATTGTTCAGACTGAGATAACTAGGAAGGCACAGAGAAGGTCCCTCTGAGGTTTCCACAGTGTTGATTTGAACTTGATGAGAAAAGTGCTTGGAGGGTTCTCACTTTGCTGAGGCCACAGGAAGGAAGGCGGCCTGGAGTTCTGTCTCCAGAAAGAGTTCACAGGTCTTCACAAATGGCAGACATGTTTGCAATCCAACCTTGCCAGCCAAGAGCTCACACTACTTGGTGGCCTCCCAAACAGTGTGCCAAATACTGCATAAATGTGGGCATTTTCTAGAGAGAAAATCCAGAACTTTCATCAAACTCCTCAAGAGATCCATGACCCAAGGAAGGTTAAAAATTATTATTCCATAGAATCTTTTCTAAGATCCTTTAAAATGTGTCAGGCTCCCAAAGGCACATCTCAGCCAACAGTGCCGTGGGAGGTATCCAAAGAGGCCAAGGTCTAGGACAAGGAGTTTTGTCTTTAGTCGACCTGAGTGAATTAGAACAATGCAAGTGTCCTGGTGATCAGAGGGGGCAGTCAAGAAGAAGCTCCATGACCACTGATGTGACGGGCCTGCTGCCCAGCAGAAAAGAACATGAGTTCAATACTCACGTCACAAGAAGCAGTGGTCCCTGCATTAATGTTACTTGGACACCAGCTGCAGAACTCTGCTCAAGTGCCACTGGATTTGAACCAACCTCAATATATTTAGAGTTACTAACTAGTCTGGTTGAAGGGTCTGAAATCACAACATCAAACACAACAGAAATCACAACTCCCACTGGGCAGGAGCCTACTCTGCAAGGCAAAATGTTGGGTGCTTCAGGCATAGGAAGGAACTCCTTAAATACACTCAGCAACCCTGTGAAGTGCCTGCATCTCCATCTCACAGATGAAGAGTCTGACATTCAGACAGATAATGTGTTCATGATCACAAGACCCATATGTGGAGACAGTTGGCCTGGAACGGATGTCTGTGTGACTCCAAAGCCCATGCCCTGGGAACTCTGCCACCAAAGGAATAAGGTCAGAACTGGGGAACAGCTAGAAGAGAACCCCTAGAAACATGACAGCAGAGGATGGGGCAAACTACTGCTGCAAAAAGAACTGAGAATAAGAAGGGAAGCTGCTGGAAGGCAGAATTTGTTTATACAGAGGTTTGTTATTTGGATTTTTTTTCCTATCAGCATGAGGCAGTAAGTCAAGGTAAATTCCATGCTCACAATCCCCTTCCAAGAAAAATTTCCCTACTGAAGCCCCTACAGAGAGGAGTCTTATACCATTTCTTGAGCAGAGATAACTGTGGTTTTGTCTGCATGATTCCTTTGCCACAACTGATGGGACCAAAAGTGGACTCCTGATGCCGGCAGTCAGCCCCAACCCTGGTAGGAAAAACTCAGGGCTAACAGTGTTTTAGTTAAGGTACTTCTCATTGCTGTAGCAAATCTGAAAAAGTATCATGGCTCAATCCCCACGTGCCTCCAAAGCCCTTCCCTTCAGGCCACCTGCACCACCTCCAGAAGTCACCATGTGCCAGTTTGTGTAAAAGATTACCCCTGAGTCAGATAGCAGGAGAACTGGCTCCACACGCCAGCATCTCCAAACTGTAGCTCGTCCCATGTTAGAGACTCTGACACCTCTGACACATAGAATATTCTGATTGTTCTCACTGAAGTTTAACATGGAGAAACTAAGACACTGAGAGGTCAAAGGACAACTTTAATAGCACAAAATGGAACAGGTGGCCTTTCATTGGCCCATCAGTTCTCAAGCAGCAAAATGAAACACTGTCCTTAGTTTCAGAAAAAAACTAGGCTAGCTATATGATTGTCTGTCTGTTAGCCTGTCTTAACATTCTTTGACATAGTAATCAAAGTCCCTGATAAAAATAAAAAAATTAGAACCCTTTTAAAATAGAGTCATTTGCTGAAAGGACTGGTCTTTTGCAGAAGAGTGTCTTTATCCATGATAAATTCATTCTAATGTCCTAATCCATGACTTTTTCTGCAGCTCAGGCCTCGCGTGGTTTCTCACACATGACGGGCACTCAATGAATACTTGCTGAGTGAAAAAATGAATGAGGCCGAGCCTTTACACAATGTGATGAAAACTCCTTTTGATGAGGGAAAGGAAATATTACCAATGCTCTTTTTCCCAGGGAAGAAAAGTTAGACGAGAAAGAATCACATAACTCTGAGGCTGAGTTAGACTTAGCATGACCCTCTCCAAGCATGCTCAGATACCCCCAACTAGCTAACACCTCCCTCAAGCTGTTCTATGCACCAAACCACCCCCCAGTACTTTCACAGTCTCTCTGTACTCTGTCTCTCCTTTCCTGCCCCAGCCTGGGCAGCCATAGCCATATGGTCCCTTGTTGCCAAAACCATCTTCAGGGACTGGCTCAGAACCCTCAAAAGTCTGTGTGCAGGGGGGCCTGAGAATATGTACCAGCTCAGCTCAGCTCATCTCAGAATTCCTCGAGTGAATAAACACGTTCTTGCTGACCTTAGCCTCAAGGAGCCTGTCAGATACTCATTTTAAAAAATATGTTCTGGGTCCCAAAATTAGCCAGAGGACCAGAAAAGGCCAACAGGCACAAAGGTCCCCACTTCTGGGCTCCAGCTTCATCAGTTTAAAATATCAACTCTGAGATGTCGCCCCCTTTCTTTCTAGACAGTGTTATTCAGCCTACCAGGTGTAGCAGATTAGGAAAGCCAGAAAGGATTGGCGTGTCCATTCCAAGTGGACTCTCTGGGGTAGCCGAACTAGAGACTGCAAACATTTCTCTTTCATTTATTGTTCAGCTTTTATTTAAAGGGAAGTTCCCCAAATGGAATTGAGAGCAGTCGGGTTGTTTTAAGGGCATCTTTCCTTTCTGTGACACCGTGAGCCTGCTCTCCTGCTCTCCATTTTTCCAAGCTCTAGAGAGAAACTCCACTTGCCAACCCTTGAGTGATTCCACCTCTAGCGTTTCCATGGAGATGCACATTCCCGCACAGCCTGGAGGAAAGGTACAGCTCCAAGTGCCAATGAATATGAACAAAGCCCAGCAGCCTCCTCCTGCCTGGAGGGCTCTCCTGGAGGAACTGGGCTGCAGAGAGCAAGGATCCACATGGCCCCTGCCCTTAGGTAGCCTGAGGTGAACTTTCCTTACCTAAGAAAGTGTGGGTCTATTCCTGGATACCTCCCTGGCATGGGCTCTGGGTCCCAGAGAAGGGAGAAACCAGTGGTCCAGGAAATGTGCACAGAACACCTCCCATAGGGAAAGCTCCAAGCAGCATGCTGGGTTTGTGGGACCTTGGCCTTTCACCTGGCCTAGCCCAGACCAAGCCACCTGCCATTACATTGTATAAAACAAAAGCAAAACAAAACAATTCCTCAAGAAGCTAAGACTGACTCCTGCTTCCTGGTGAGCACTGCAGCTAAGGCAGGGTTTGGGGTAAGGATGTCCGTTCATCCTCCTTCAGACAATAATAATGATAAAGCCCCCATTTACTGAGCACTTGCTATGTGCCAGACACTGCACTAAATGCATGTTATACATTCTCCCATTTGACTTTCATGATTAAGCAACTCTATGTGATAGATGGTATTATTATTTCCATTTCATAGATGAAGAAATTGGGGCTTAAAGAGATTACATGACTTGCCCAAGGTCACCCAGCTCGTTAGTGGTAAAGCTAGGATCTAAATTCAAGCAGTTCCAATCTACAGCTTTATATCAGGCATGTCCCCAGGCCTCTGTGTCTAAGACTTCAGCTGATCTTAACCCTAAAACAATGACACATTCACCTTCAAGACTCGTATTTGTCCAGCCCTCCACAGTTTACAATAATGAACTATAGCTTCCTCTTCTTCAACATCTTCTATGTGTTATACTTAGTCTGATCTGCACAAGTCTTATGAAATAGATGTCAGTATCCCCACATTTCATTCAAGGAAACTGAGACCCTGAGAGATAAAGTTTGCCCAAAGTCAGATGAGTGTCAGAAGCTAGTTGTGAACCCATTTCTGGCTCCAAATCCAGGGCTTATACACCTGCTACACTTTTCACATTATGTTGAATCCGTACCCACCAGGTCCTAGGTTGGGTAACCAGCTCTTCAACTTTGGGGAAAACCCAGGAACCTAAGCAGGATGGGGACACTAATGCCAAGCCTACTCCCATTTACTGCTGCCTACTTAGTTACATGTCACAACCTCAAAGGTATAAATGGATCTTCATCTTAGTCTAATTATTCCTCCTCCTGTATCACCAATACTGATTGAATACCTACCATGCACATACCTTATGCCAGGTGCCAGGAACACAGAGAATTAAATGCCCAGCCCCGTGATTCCACGGATGGCCCTGCCACGCAGAGTCTTATTGAATTCCTCCAATTGCAAATCTGTGAGGCAGATTCTCTGATCATGCCCACTTATTCAGCAAGGAAAGTGGTGTTCTGCACCATTAATCAATCAGTCCACAAAGTCACACAGCGGACAAGTGGGGAAGCCAGGACAGGAACCCCAGGCAGCAATGCAGGCCAGCCAGATTCTGGAGACTGCGGCGGTATAACCTGTCATGCTTTGCTTTACAGCAAAGACCACGTAATATGAATGCACTGAGAAGGGAGAGATTCTGCCTGGTGTTTAAGGAGGAAGCCAATGGAGGGGGTGGTCTTTGGTGAAGAAAAAACTAGAGGCAACTGCAGCAGGGATTTCTTATCAGTGGATAAGCCTCAAGATTGCACAAACTACCTGAAATGGGCCAAAAAATATGTACCTATTGAAAAGCATTCCTTTTTCTGCAGAAAAGTACCATCATTTTCTTGGATTCTCAAAAGCATTCCTGATCTTCCAAAATAGTGTAAGGATCACTGCCTTAGAGTGATGAACTTGGCCTGAGGGGTGACTGGTTGGAGAAAACTGTCTCTTCTACAAGTGCAATGTGGAATCCGGCTCCCATGGGACTGACGTGTGCACGTGGAGGATACCAACCTGCTCCATTGCCTCAGACCTCGTCCCGCCTGTCTCCTGGACCTCCTCTTGCTGGTGTGTCCTGGACTTAGCAAGTGGCAGGGGCTGCAGAGACAGAAGCATTGCTTTCCTCAGACCAGGAAGTAACCTTTCTCCACCCCATTTTTTATTAGCACCTGCAGCCCAGACAATCCTTCCAGTTTGTCTAAAAAGACCAGCACTCCCCCTCAGTCCTCCTCTTCTGATTTTGCTGCATTTCTAGCAGCAAGCCTAACGTTCTCTGCTTCCAAGTCAGACTCATTTGGAAAGGCTTATGCCTGGGGCACTTGGCGTAACACGTGACTAATCTGAACGACACCCACTGTGAAGATGGACAAATTAAGGCCTTTCAGGGTTAAACAGTCTGGAAAGATACAGCAGCAGCAGCAGCAGCACTGCCACCTCCCCTGCAGAGTTGTTCTCCAAGGTAGGATCTCACCAATAACAGCATGGCAGACTGGTGCCAGGTTCCCAGGAGTGCAAGGTCAGACTGCTTAGCTGGGAGAATCAAAGCATTTCCATGATGATTCTGTTTGAACCATGTTCTACTCACTGCTTGTGCACACATTTACAAGGCCAGTCAGACTCAATGCTGTCATCCAATTAGCACATGCCAGTGTCTAGCTCCCCAGGGCTAAAATGAAACAGGCAGGGTGAGATCAAACTCTAGCCCCACTACTTTAGGGTAGATGTCCAGAGGCACAGGGAAGCTGTGGGAGGAGGCAGAATACACCTGCTGCAGGCAGCTGGCACTGCCACCGTAGCTCAGCAACTCCAGCAAAGGCAGGGACTTAATATTATTAAGGACGTCATTATTGCACCCCTTCTCTGGGCCTGGCAATAAGCCAGGCCACAGAGAGTCAGAGATGAAAGACAATCCCTCTTCTGAGCAAGCTCACAGTCTAGCAGGAGATGCAGCCTGGTAAAAGGCAATTATAACAGTGAGATAAGGGCTATGATTGAGTGAAGCACAGGAGACCATGACAGCACAGAGGAGGGGCATCTAATTCAGCCAGAAAGTTTCAGAGAGGCTTCCTGGAGGAGGTGACTCATGCACAGATTCTTGAAGACAAAGCAGGGCTAGCAGAGGGAACTACCCCTGTCTTCTGTCTGAGCAGGCAAGTTACTCAGTTGATTAGACTGCCAGAGGACAAAAGAGGGAACTAGAGATAGGGGTGGCTTCCTAGGCCTCAGATACACTTTAGCGTATATCATCTGGAGAGCTTGTTAAGCACAAATTGCTGGGCCCCACCCCCAGAGCTTCTCATTCACAGGTCTGGGCTGGGGGTCTGAGAACCAGTGGGGGTCTTGGCTTGGTGCATTGCTACCAAGTTCTCAGGGGATGCTGATGCTGATGATCCAAGGAATACAGACTGAGACCCATTTCCCAAAACCCCTTTCAGATGTGTGGATTTATTTTAGAAAGGGAGGGAAAGTTATTAAATGAGATTGATCAGGGGAAGGATAGAAAATTTGTATTTTAAAAATCACTCTGATAATAAGCTCAAGTAGGGATTGGATGGGGTGGGATCATAAACAGAAAGACTAGTCAGAAGGCAGTCACAGCGATCCAGGACAGAACAAAGACAGCTCCGGCAAGCACGGGGACAGCAGCCATGTGAGAGAGCTTGGGGGGACCCGGGGACTGACTGTGGGTGCAGGGAAACAAAGGGATCAGGAACAGGACCAAGGTTTCTGAGATAGAGATTTAATCCACAGTTAGGTGCCACTAAACAGAAAATACAAAAGGATCGTTTCTTTGGCCAATGAATAAGGGCTTGGGGTTGATGAGTTCTGTTTTGTACATGTTAAGTTTGAGGTGCTTGCAAGACATCCAAATGGAGACATCAGCAAGGCAGAGGCACACAGGCTTGAAGACTAGGGAGAGGTACAACCTGAGAGAGATCTGGTAGTCAGCAGTGTTTGAGAGCATGAAGGACGTGGAGGAGAAGAAGGGGACGGCCTGAAAACAAAGGGTAAGCTGAGAAGAAAGGAGCACGTAGACCGATGCCTTTGAAACACCATCTTTTAAGACTGGCAAAAAGTAGCAGCAGCAAAGGAGTACAAGGAATGTGTCATTTGGGCCCTTCCAGGAACTGACGCTGGGACAGAGTAATGATAGTAAAAGGCTTGCTGGGGAGCAACATCTGAAAAGGAAAAAGACAGAAAAAGGATTGGGCAGAGGAGTGGTCAGCCCATGATGCAGGCCTGACAAAGTCTTGGCCACCCAACAGGATGCTCCGGAACAAAGACTCCTTTACAGCAGTCCCACATTGGAGACAAACAACTGGGCCATTGTGCCACTGCCTTGCTCAGTCATTGCATGGGGCCACTCAAGAAGAACAAGAGCTCGGCCAAAGATGACAGGAATCCTGAAAGCGCCTTAGTTAGACCGCCATTTCTCAGAGGCAGATATGAACACTGCCCCTTCATGACTGGCTCCATACAGTTAAGTGGAAAAACAGTATCAAGAGTTGCCAGAAAAGCCCAAAGAGGAGATGTTAAGGAGGGAGTTGTGGACACTTTCCAAAGCCTCCAACCAGGAGATAAATCACATGACTTCCATTAGATTTCCCCTCCAGAAGAGGGAGATGAGCTTTGTCACCAGCTTGGGAGGTGCCTGGAAGGTGGGAACATAAAGATAGTGGATGTAGATAATTCTTTCAATAAGCTTTCTGAGAAGAGGAAGGGGGTAGTAGCTGAAAGAACACAGAGCAGGGAAGGGAAGTGGATGGAGCAGGAAGCAAATGGGAAAGGTTTGAGGCTCTAGGACAGCTGCTGATCCACCCCAGTGGCTCTCCTTCCCAAATAGACGCACCTGGAGACCTGGGGGAAAGTAGATGGTTGGCTGAGTGGTGAGCAGGGATGGTTGGCTGAGCAGTGAGAAGGTTGAGGCAACACAGCGCCCTGGGAGGGAAATAGCAAATACCCAACCTGGCAGAAAGGTTCAGACGACTTCGTCATTGATTCACGTTCAAGCCCTTCTGCTCACACCCCCACCTTCATCCCCTGGAGGTCTCACCGAGCCACACAATCATAAGTCATTGTCCTAATGGCTTTATTAGTGGGAAAAAAGGGCATTAAGACACAGCCTAATGAAGCCAGGACTCAGAAGGCAGCGGGCAGCACACTCGTCATATCCCTTCCCTTGGCCTCATGGGAGTCCACTAGAAAATGCTCAGTCTTCAAGACTGAGGTGATTAACCTCAGACAGAAGTAACGCAAGCTGTAAACATGTTGTGGGCTTATTTTCTTCCTTAAAGGCTTTATAATAAGAACAAGCGTCTCACAGTAACTTGTCATTGTGGGGCAAATAGAGTTAGGTTAGAGCGAATGCCTGAAGCCTTCCTCCTCTCAAACCTCTGCCTTGATCAATAAAAGATCACAACGTGGCAGCTTAGAGCTTAATTATTTACTATTTCTGTGCTTTCGTATGAGAGAAATTTTCTAAAGAAATCAAACTGCCTGCTCAGTGCCATATGGAGTCAATATCCTGTGCTCTATGAGGTGTTAATGAATTAATTAATCAACTAATGGCAGTAAAGGTCTTTGGAGACCATGGATGCTCAGCTCCCAAAGGGAACACTTTTCACTCATATTGGCAATAATTTAAATCATTCTTTCTTAAAAGTCCTGGGTAATTTCTTAGCCAAGCATTCATTAGATTGTACTTATTTTCAGTGCCGATTATGTCGAGAATGTTTTTTTATTTTGTTATTCATCTCATTTTTCACTTTATAAAGCCAATTCCCAACTATCTGTGAAAATGGGAGAGTCCATGGAGAACGGAAACCTTCCTCTTAGTCAATCAGCTGCAACAACTTCCCTTGATTGAGACAGTGTGCTTTGCCTTCTTTTTCCCCTTGGGTAAGAGCCCTGAAGATTAGTGAAATTAAGGGGGATAGCTAGAAAATGCAAGAAGGAGCCAAAATCCAAAATATTAAAAAAACTAAATTGTGAATCCTTCATGTAATATTAATAATAATAAAAGGCAAACAAGATGGTTTAAGGTCTTTCTGATAACAGCAAAGGATGTATAGCATCCTAGTTGCAGGGTAGCCCTGCTATCAGGGCTTGCTTTTAAAGAAGAGGGATGGGCTGAAACTTGCTCTCAAAGGAAACTGCAAAACCTGACTGAAAGATTTTTAAAAATAAGAAACCATGACAGCACATTGGGTGAGATGTAGGCCAACTGGAGGTACTGAGACAGCATGACAGATTTTACAAGACTCTCAACACTTTCAGAAGCATTCGAGAAAGAAGAGATGAACCTGGTGGGAAGAGGATGGCCAATCCAGAGACAGGAGATGAGGGCTGAGTGAAGCAGGTGAGATGAGGCATAAAGAGAGCTATGATGGTCCTCACTGGGTGAGATGCCAATTGGGAGGGACAGCAGGCCATCGGGAACTACACTATGATTGTTTTAAAGCCACGTTTTGTGGAATATTTTCAAAGTTAATTTCTGGTCCAAGTAGGGATTTGAATAATCACCAAACCCTTTTATCAAGCTTGTGTCAGTGGTTGGGCTATAAACAGGTGGTTAAAGCAGCAGATATGTAATGAGTAATGTGTGAGTCTCCAGTTCAGCTACCCAGCAGGGGTGGGGGAGCCAGTGAGTGTGACAGGCTGGAGAGGGGCACAGGCTATCTGGAAAATGACAGTGTGTGGTTCACGCCAGGCCAACCCATCACACTGATTCATTCTCTCCCCTTCTTCTTTCTCTCTCTCTCTCTCTTTCTCTCTCTCTCTCTCTCTCGCTTTTTCTATGCTATTTAGAAGAAAAACAAGGAAATTCGAAAGGCAAAGAGAGACTTTAGCTGCCAGGGCTGAGAGATGTGCTCTTGGCATTGAAAATAGAATTCGGAATGCAATTTTTCATAAAAACATTAATGCAGATGGTGATTGAACCCATCAGGAGGGCAGGGTGGATGTAAAAATAACCAACTCTGGGGCCAGAGAGAGCACAGGGTCCTAGTTTTCCCGTAGACATGCTGTGTGTCCTTGAACAAGTTAACTGACCTATCTGAGCTTTGGTTGCCTTTGACATAGAGAATTGTGATAACATATATAAAGACCTGGCTTGGCACCTGTGGCTCACGTGGCTAAGGCACCAGCCACATACACCTGAGCTGGCAGGTTCAAATCCAGCCTGGGCCCACCAAAAAATGGCCAGGTGTTGTGGCAGGCTCCGATAGTCCCAGCTATTTGGGAGGCAAAGGCAAGAGAATCACTTGTGCCCGGGAGTTGGAGGTTGCTGTGATCTGTGATGCCAGGGTATTCTACCCAGGGCGACTGCTTGAGGCTGTCTCAAAAAAAAATGTAACAACCAGAGTAATGAGTCTGGAAAACAAGAGATGCTCAGCAAGCATTTACTTTATTAGTATGGTTAGTAAATAAGAAGGCCACAGCACAACATGGATTCTGTGTGCTTTTGTGGTCCATACTTGGAACTCAACTGCTATTGTTTCTATAAGAAAAAGAATTTTGAGTTCAGGAAACCCACTTTTTAAGAAAAAGTTATAGTTCCAAGTTAATTTACAAATTGGGCACTGTCTGTTCTTGTTTTTTAGCATCCTTTGCAGATCTAAAATCACTTGATACATTTAAGAACATGAAATGTATTATGTATGACTTGGTTGCTCATAAAATTATCATGTTTGATATATTTAGAGATGTGAGGACTAGGGAAGAAAAGAAATTCAGAAATATGTAGGGGATTTATTTTCCTGTTTTCCCAGGTTGAGAAAGAAAAAGAAAAATGGTCCAGGAAATTCAATTTCTTGAGTCCTTCACATCCCTAGACTGACCTAACTCTGCTCTCCCAGGCGAGTAGTATTGGCCAAGAGAAGACTCTTGTGAGACACTGCCCACTATCAGAGGACCAGACAGTTAGATGAATGAAAATGGGCCATCATGAAGAACTCTGCCAAATTCAAGGTCCTTGGAATTCCCCTGAAATTTTGCGGATGTGTTGCTCCACTCTGAAGGAAGAGTGGCACTGACATTTATCAGTTTGCTACTTTAAAGATGTTCCCTATGAATCATCTAAGAGATTTCAAAGAAAGTTTGGAGAATTTCTGTCCTCTATGCATCCTCACAAAAAGCCAACTATTGTGAGATCTAGGTGGATGCTAGGGCTTGTAAGTGCTAACTATCTATTAAGAATTAAATCTTCATAAAGGAGGGCAAGGTGAAGAAATGGGAGGGGGAAGATGATAGCTGGATGTCAGTTTGGAATTCTTTCTGTTGTGTGCAACATGTCTCGAAAAAACTGAATAAGGATGCTTAGCTCACATAACATGAAGTTTGGAACTGGAACAGTCAGCTTAATCCAGTGGCTCAATCATGTCACCCAAAAGCCAGGGTCTTTCTATCTTTTGGCTCTGCCATCCTCAGCCATGTTGCACTTTGCCTTCAGGCTTGAATTCATATGGTGGCAAGGTGGCTGCAGAAGCTCCAAGCATCTCATCAGCACACAACATCACCCAAAAACCTAGAGAGAACATCTTTTTCTGTATCCCTTTTTAAGAGTAAGAAAAACATTCCCAGAAGCACGCTCTCTGACACAGACTTAACTACTATCTCATTGGCCAGAATTCTGTCTTGTGTTTATTCCTGAAATAATTACTGACAAGGAGAATATAATTAACATGATTGATTTGTACTCGAAGAGATTGATCTCCTGGGACCAAGGAGGAGCCCAGCACCTGAAAGCTGACACCTGAACAGAAACAGCTCCATTGGTAAGCAAGCAGTGCAACATCATAGTCAAGTGATCCAAGTACTCAAGAAAGCCTGGGAAAGATAGCCCTGCCCATTGGAGCATGGTCTTTC
This sequence comes from Perodicticus potto, assembly GCA_963574655.1. Lineage (NCBI taxonomy): Eukaryota > Metazoa > Chordata > Mammalia > Primates > Lorisidae > Perodicticus > Perodicticus potto. The sequence goes on along the minus strand of CAUYRH010082624.1, from coordinate 12,153 downwards.
CATCCTGTACTAGAGCAACAAAGCCCTTTCTGAAATGTTTGTTCCTGAGCAAGAGACAAGAATGGGAACTGAATCCCCAAAGGCTGTCTTTCAGACTCTGTCAATCATGTTCTGTATGATCTGATGGTCTCCTTCAGTTGTAAAGATTCAAATCCTGGTTGTTTCAGGATACACTGCTTCAAGCCCATAGGTCTTAGAGTCTTTAAGGACCAGTGGACAATATTGTTTTTCTCCCTAACTGAAAATAAAAATACAGCAGTTTCAGAGGCATTTCTTAGTAAAGTGTGAACTTATTCTTCCCCATGACTTTCAGAGCCATTAAACTCTCTAAAATGAGACACTGGATGTTAACTGCTTTCCCTGGATAGTCTCTGATGTCATGGCAGGAGCAGTCCTCAACTTCCAGGTACTCTGTTCATGACTCTGATAAGCATCATGTTGAAGATCAATTCATTAGGATGATATTTCATATTACGTTAGGGAATGCATTCTATGATCTAAATGTGAAGGCGATGAAGATTTCTCCTCCTCTCCTTTACCTGCTGCCACAAAGGGAAAGGGCGTCCTCAACCTGTAAAAGGCAATAACCTCATTCATTTTAATAACCTCTGCCCTTTTGGTTATGATATGTTAATTCCAAACCAAGGGAGAGGAATTTATAGGAGCATTTAGGTTCTGGTCTGCCATCACCTTTTAACAATCTTAATTAATCTCTGGGATAACCATTCCCATTTCTTAAAAAATGGGCCAAGTTAATTAGTATGAGAATTGCTTAAAAATTCTCTCTTCAAATATTCTACAAGTTTCTGAAAAGAGCCTCTTAGCATGAAAATTAAGATATGAGGTATTCCAGCTGGTAGAGATTTTCAAAAGACTCCAAAAGGCAATATATAACTAGATTTTTTTTTTTTACAGTTTTAGGTTAGTGCAACTTTATTTTAGGAGATGAAAGATTGTTCATAGGGGGGAAGGTGTACAAGGGAACCAGAAATCATCGTCCCTGATAGTCAGGTAGACAAAGTAGAGTTGCTGCCTAAATAGTTCAGTGTAAGGGCACCAGGAGATCCCCCAAATATCTCTTCCTGCTTTAAAATGCTATAAATGTCTCCTACATTATGAAAGACCCATTCTTTCCAAAAATAGGGCTAACGTTCAAAGAATGTTCTACAAGAGAAATAACAGTCCAATAATTTGAATCAACACTAGGAGATAACTGACCATTAATGGGTTCTCCCTTGCAAATAGGTTTTCATTAGGGAAAAAGGGCATGTGAAGAAAAGGAAAAGACAAAAACAGAGACTTTAAGGCGATGACAAGCTTTTCTGAATCACCTCATGGCAGCCTGGCTTATCCCTAGCAAGATTGAGGACTGGTCAAACAAAACTACTCTTATTAAATAAAACAGGAAGAAGTCAGGTCTAAATCTGCAAATCTAGAGATGAAGTGATCTCTTACAGGCCCCACTGGTATGGCCAGGCTCCCTACCCCCTCACAGTGGCTGACCTACTAGTCCAGGCTTTGTCTGACCTATCAGATGCCTACTGCCTTCTCCACGCTCTCTGGGCCTTGGAAAGTTGGATTCATCTCAAATATCAACCGCACCTGATTAGTGGCTACTCAGAATGTGCCAAGAACAGAGCAGAGTCTGAGACTTTACCCTTCATGCAAGTTAGTAAGTTAGCCTGCCATTGTTTTGAGAAAACCTGAGACTTCTGGGTCATTTTTTATTCACAGCTATAGTAACCAGAGTGTCAGCATTTTTGCACCAGTTACTCCAACCCCCAATTCCCACAGGGTGACAGCAAGAGAGCCAGGTGACCACTGCACACGTAACAGGTTGCATTGCAGGACAAGAACCCTGAGCTTAGGGAAGCCAAGTCTTTTATAATGGATTTAAATGTACCTACTCTTTCCTCCTGAGGAAGACACTGTCTTTTCTATCTTCCAAGATTATAAGCAAACCTGTCGTTTACTCAGAAGGAAACACTGTATCTGCCAAGGCCGATCACTACATAAGCATCCTTGGAAAGGCAGTCCAAAACAAAGGGTAGCAGATGCCTCACACATGAGATGTATAGAAATGCAAGAGACCCATGAAGGATTGTCCCAGAACAATGTCCATCCCTCATTTCTGTAGCATCTTACATTCTGGAGACTCTTCCTTGGAGTACCTCACTGTTGGCCACTTCAGTTAATCAGACTAGTGAGGCTGAAACCAAATCCATTCACTTTCTCTCACACAACATCTAATTAAGGCCAGTATCAACAGGATGAGACCAACTTGCAGACTTGGCTTCAACTATACCCCCAAAGTCCCAGACCCAGCCAGTCAAACAAATCCTATAAGCTATCAGGTTTACCTCAGAAAGCCAGATGGCTTTTCCTTAAATTTTTGTATTGACCTTTCAGCTTGGCCCAAGATATTGGCACAGACATAGCAAGATGTCCTAGTGATTGCAGACTCCACCTTGGCCCACCTGGAGAAAGTCTAAAGCAACTTTGCCAACCATAACAACCCTAGCCAATAAGTTAAGACTAATCTGAACGTTGTCCAGGACCAAGGTAATGTCACTAATCACTACATCAGGGACAAGTTTCATACCACTTTTTCTATTAGATGACTCTCATAATAGAAGAACTGCCTACAAGGTGTATCTCAACAACTAGTCAGTTACCCTCTAAGAAACTTCCCTGCATGATCAAGGGTGGCTTTACTGGGAAGAAATCACTGTGGTTGTCTGATCATCTATGTTGGTGCTTCCTCGAACATTTGAGGGTCTCTTACAAGCACTCTTACAGTGAAAGTCTCAGTGCAATAAGGGGCTTGGGCTTCCTTTTTGAAGATAGAGATAGTAATTTTTCTATAATTATTCTCCTTCCCAGAATCTTTATTTTGTGAGAAGACCTCTGAGTTTTTTAATCAGCCACCTCTGCTGAGAGAGGTATAATAATACTGTAGTCAGAGCCTTTGAGTCTGAGGCTTCTGCTCAGGCTGACATGAAAAAATACCAAGGACAGGGTGTATTAAACGGCAGAAATTTATAGTTCTGGGGACTGGAAGTCCAAGATCAAGCTGCCTGCAGGTTTGGTTTCTCCTAAGGCCTCTCTCCCTGACTTGCAGGCCGCGTCCTGTTCACTGTGTCCTCACGTGGCTTTTCCCTGTGTGCACACACCCCTGGTTTCTTCCTCTTCTTCTGAGGACACCAGTCATATTGCATTATAACCCACAGTTATGACTTCATTTAACCTTAATTAGCTCTTTAAAGGTCCTAACTGCAAATACTGTCACTTTGGGATTAGAATGTCAACATATGAATTTTGAGGGGACACAATTTCAGTCCATAATACCAACCAACAGCACATCATCTACATAGCAAAAGCTGTGGACACGAAAGGGTAAAGACACACTCACCAAGTTCTGGTCCATCCCCTGGTAGAAAATGGCAGGGGAGTCTAGGTACACCTCAGGAATGCTACTAGAATATTGGAGACCTGTTAATGTGAACTGATCTTTTGTTTTGTTTTGGTTTTTATTAAATCATAACTTGTACAGTGATGCATTTATGGTGTTCAGTGTACTGATTTGATATACAATGTGAAATGCTTACGTTGCACTGATTAACACATCCATCACAATTATACTCTTTTCTGAATAGTTTTGAAATGTACCATTGCATTATGCACATTAGGTGAAGTCCCCCCAAATACTCTCCCTCCTCCCTCCTCCTCCCTCTCCTCCCCTCCCCTCTCTCTCTCCTTCCCTTCTACTTTCTGTACTATAGTTATGTTTACCATTCATATGAGTGTGTAGGTGATTATATATTGATTTCATAGTATATTGAGTACATTGGATACCTTTTTTCCATTCTTGAAATACTTTACTGAGAAGAATATGTTCTAGCTCCATAAAAACATAAAAGATGTGAAGTCTCCATCTTTTTATGGCTGCATAGTATTCCATGGTGTACATATACTACAATTTGTTCATCCATTTGGTTGATGGGCACTTAGGCTGTTTCCATGTCTTGGCAATTATGAATTGGGCTGCAATAAACATTCTGGTGCAAATATCTTTGTTGTAAAATAATTTTTGATCCTCTGGGTATATACCCAGTAGAGGAATTGCAGGAGTGAACTGATTTTAATCCTCAGGTGTTGTAGTGTGAAAAAGAAAGTCTTGATGATGTGCAAGACAGCATCCCAAATGCCCTTGGTCTATGCCCTGGACACAGTAGCTGCATCTGGGGGCCTTTTCCTCCCATAGATCTAAATAGAATAGTGACTTGAGCACTCATATCTAACAGAATCACAAAAATTTGAGTTCTCTTTCTTCCTGAAATTCCCCAGTATATGCAGGATGAGTATGTCTGGCCTTTTATCTTCCTTGAAAGCAGAGAGACCTCAACCCCACCTTTAATCATCTGTCTCCTTAAAGTAGCTAAAGTCAGGGTAGATAGGGAATGGGAGTTGGCGAATGTGGAGGGATAGAAGTTTCTCATTTATATTTGATTCTGACCATCATGGCAGCAGCTCATGCTCAACTAAATGAATTTCCAATGTTTTCTTTCTAACACCCTGTATCAGGCAGAAAGGTCCTCATGGCTGATACCGTCTGTGTCACTCTTGAGAATCCCTTTATTGAGCAGCCTGTTTTCCACATTGCTTCTTGATTTGTACCCTCTTGCTGACTCAGACTTGGTTTACACAGCAGCAGCCTTCTTTAAGGATGCCACCTTAATTCAAGGCATCTGCTACACCAAAGGTCAATAAACTATAGTTTATAGATCAAATCCAGACTGCTGCCTACTTCCGTAAATAAGGTTTTATTGGAACAAAACTATATCCATTCCCTTACAAAATGCCTGTTTTTGCAGTACAGTAGCAAAGTTGAGTATTTGCAACTGACAGTATGGCCCACAAAACCTAAAATATTTACTATCTTGCCCTTCACAGAAAAAGTTTGCTGATCCCTGTGCTACACTGTTATAAGAAAACATCCTTTAAGATCTTGCCCAATTTGATCAAAAGAACTAGGAGGATTTCCCATGGTGGTAGAACTGGTCATAAGACTGTTTCTATGCTTCTTTGGTTCAGTTTTTCATTCTGTAGTCACTTTCATTAGCAGTGTAAACCCAATCCAGGACAGCTAGAGCTCATACACTAGTCAATGTCTTGACTGTGGTTTCCCGTGGGAGTTTGTCTTTCTCAGGGAAATCTCCCTAAGAGCTCCAAAGCCCCAAATCTCTCTTGTAGCAACCAGAACTCTCTGGGAAAAAAAAGAAAAATAAAACCTCCTCTGAGGTCTTTTACACTTCAATGAATCTAACTTTGACATAACAAGAGAGGTTGAGCCATCAGAATCTCAGCTATTGCCATTCTTCCTTAATGTATCCACCCCTCAACTCCCAAGTGAACAAACTTTTAGTTATTTCTGCCCATAGCAGAAATGTTCCTCCTTTCCTACATCACTACAGATATGTATCTCTGCAACTCTTGTCCAGAAGGAGTAGAAACATTCCTATTCAGAACCAACCTTAGTACTAGCTATTACAGTCTAGTCTGGAGGCTGACTCTTGGATTGGTGACAATGCCCTCCAGCATGGGGGAGAATTAACAAAACCAGGGCATTTAAGTTACTGCTTTTGAACTTATTTCTTGATTCTCATTCTGCAACTACCCTCACAATACCTCCTCATTAACAGGCGATAATTAATAGAAGTACAATTTATTGTCCAGTTGACTATAAAATTTAGTGAATATGTTTACTATCAATCCCACAAGCTTTACCTAGGCATCATTAGTATGCCACGAGGGCATCCTTTTTCCTCTTCCTGAAAGCCATGTTTCTGTTACCATCCCATCCTCATCACCAAAACTGTAAAGAAATTAGAGGGGCTCAGATTTTACTCTACTTATAAGCTTACAAGTTACCCTGACACGGTTTCATGGATGCTGGTAGAAGACACAGGACTCCTAGGTCAGAGATGAAGGACCATTTATTACTCGCATCAATAGCAATAGCCAGAGTATCAGCATTTTTGCACCAGTTACCTGAACCCCAATTTCTACCTGATATAAAGAGAACCAGAGGATAACAACACATGCAATAAGATAATGTTGCAGAAGAACCCCAAACTTAAGGAACTTGACTCTTTCATCCTTACTAGCACGTCTTTCCTTTGCTCATGAGGGACATACTGTTTCTATCTTCCAAGCTGTTTGATATACAAATGTAAGGGCCAAGGAAAACCTTCCTTTCACCCTCTGAACACACACTGAAAATGAAGAAACAAAGGCAGATTCATAAGCAAACAAACATACAAATTTATTTTAACATGCATAGTATGGAGGAACCACAGGAGAATCATTATCTAATTACTAAATGGGGTGCAGATGCCTATTTACTCTTTTTCATAGAGGAACAGTGAGATGGAGAAATGTGGAGTAAATGACTGTTAGGGGTAATGAATGAGCCCAATGCTCAGATAATGGATAGCAAATAATTATCTTTGGGAACTGAACAAGATATAAGAACAACAATATTATGAGACGATGTGTGTTTAGGCTCTAGGTATGGTGTTTGATTTTCAGTTTCTTCATCTGTGATGTAAGTTTTAATCTTCTCTAACTAATGAAATTTTAGGGAAGGGCTGAAGGCAACTATGTTCCTCTTTGGAGGTCCAATGTCTAGATAGATAAGGGAATTTCAGAGAACAGCTTCATTCTGTGCCTTGAAAGAGAGGATTGAGAGATAGGACTAGGGGGTAGGAGAGGAAGGTCAGAGAAAACTTGAGTTTAACATGTCAAAACACCATTTAGGGGGGAATCATTTTCTGAGCCCCAGCAAAAACAATCTTGAAAAGATACTTCAACACAATGAGCAGTGAATGCCTCACTAAGAATACATAGTATACTTTACTTAGGAGGATGTATCCTCCACACTCTTAGTGAGGCCCACTTGTCCAAATATAGTAATATGATATTTAAAATATATATATATATGTAGGTGGAGCCCTCAGTGGGTAGGGCACCTGCCACATACACCAAGGCTGGTGGGTTTGAGCCCGGCCTGGACCTGCTAAACAACAGTGGCAACTGCAACCAAAAAATAGCTGGGCATTGAGGTGGGTGCCTGTAGTCCCAGCTAACAGAAGGCTGAGTCAAGAGACTCACTTAAGCCCAAGAGTTTGAAGTTGCTGTGAGCTGTGATGTCACAGCACTCTACCGAGGGTGACAGAGTGAGACTCTGTCTCCAAAAAAAAAAATTGGGAAGCTGAGGCAAGAGAATCACTTGAGTCCAAAAGTTCGAGGTTGCTGTGAGCTATGACATCATAGCACTCTACCGAGGGCAACATAGTGAGATTCTGTCTCAAAAATAATAATAATAATAAATATATATATATATACTTAGTATATGTAGAAACATAACAAACACAGACAATTATCTTCTAGTGGAATGCAAATTGAGAAGGATTTACTGCATCCAGCAATAATGGGAAAAGATGGCAGGATCAATTAGTGATTTCTGATACTGACACTGGAGAACCTACTTGCAGCATTTATCCCCCACATTACATATTACATGATTAGTTTCCAAAAAAAATCCCTATAATAACTAATGAGAGTTCAGTAGTAATTATAAAATAAACATACAAAAATAGCTTTGCAATATACCGGTAAGAACTAATTGACTAATTAGAAAATATAATGAAAAAATTACATTCAAAACAGCATTAAAAACTGAAATATTCAGAGACAAAATTAATAAGAAATATGCAGGATTAAATGAAAAAGACCATAAATTTTCACTAAAGGACATAAAAGTAAGAATTGAATCCACTGAGAAAAATCCCATGTTTCTGGGTAAAAGAATTTGCTATAGTAAAGATGTCAATTCTCCCCCAAATTCATCTATGCAATTAATGTGATTCTAGTCTCAAAGATGTGGGTGTTAGAGTTTGGGAAAGGGAGGGCTAATAATCCAGGGAAACACTTGTTTTTATTGACTGAGCCTCAGATTGATGGGCTGTTCTAGTTAGCATTTTCTAGCCATCCTATCTAGTTTGCCAAGTTTTTAGAATGAATTCTTGATCTGAAATTCTCTGTGACTTAGGGAGGGCATTAATATAATAAATTCTCTCAATTTCTATTTCCCTTCTCACTAAGAGCAAGTTCTATAGCTGCAGTCCCTAAATTCTTGGCTAAAAGGCCAAAGCCAAAGCATGAAGACAAAGCCCTCATTTTTTAAAGATTGGCTCTACTGGACTCTTCTACTCTACCCAAAGTCCCACAATTGATATCTCTGCAGCAAACCGCATGTATAATGAATAAAGGAGCAGTAGAAATGGAATTAATCATGGCTCCAGCACCAATGAATCTCTTCCAGAGGTTCAATGAGGCTGTTTTAGTAGCATTTCAGTGCCCTGTGCTTTGATTTTGTAGAACCAGTAAAATTATATAACATCCAGCACACAACCCTTCCTCTAGTCTCAGGTTTAGCAGACCTGAAAATGATCAGGAAAAAAATTTGAGTCTCCTGGCTCTCCTCCCCTGGGATGTCATCTATTTTCCAGATTCCTCTAATTCCAGCTCAACAGCCACCCCCACAATTAATTCCAAACCTGCCTGCACTTCCTTTACCTAACGGCTAATGCTGACCCAGCACCTGAGATAAGGAAGAAAAGCCCTGGGAGATGGAAGGGATGGACCCTTTCCCACCTCTCCGTTCATAAACAAGCAGTGGAGAGCATTCCCATCCTTTATAGTGATCAGGAAAGCATTTTCCTGCTCCCTAGTTTCCATGGACATTACCTCAACTCACAAAAGTCCAAACTAATCAAGTTGTAGGTAATTCAAAGAAAAATCCTACATATATGATCTGGTTCCAATTCTGATCATATTTTTGCAGGAGAGTTACATAGTTTGTAGGGACTGGGGCAAAAGGAAAACACAGTCCCCCTTGTTTCAAAATAGCAAGAGCAGAGTATGATACCAAATGTGAGGTATATATGCAGCTGTATGGGTTGCATATCCATGCAACAGTCCTACATTTATAATTTGGGACTGCCTAGGATTTGGGACTTAAGGTTGACTCCTGTTTTCTGTAGGTTTTACAAGTTTAAGCACTGTCTTGCATCCGTGCAAGGATGTAAACAAAAGGAACATAAAACCCCCCAAGTGCTCACATGTGAGTTCAGACCTGGGGTGGGGTGATGTTGGATGGAGGGCAACAGTCTGTGTCCAATTCAATTATTGATAAAACAGCAGGTAAGCAATAGCAGGTGTCTGTGTTTATAGCATTATTAAGCAGCCCTGCTCAGCTTTGCAACTGTGGGGACTTACAACAGTACTGGAGAGGTAAGACTTAGAGGGGACAAGCAGATCATCTCATGGAAGCTTTGCTAGATGGCCCTGGGACAGGAGATCTATAGAGCAGATTCCTGCTTCAGAGTATCACAGACTAACAGTTAACGAACCCCACATACCCTACACACACATTTTGTTTGGCTTACAACATTTTTAAAACTGTAAAATTTCCCCTTAAAAATCTGTCCTTCTAGCTCTCTAAACAATCTGAAGAACTAGAATCCCTGGGCCTTCATCGCCACGTAGCAACTCTCTGCTGGAGATGATAAGCCACTGCCCGTGCTTGTAGCATATGTTCTCCACACCCCACAGTCGCCAGCCTTCCCTCCTATTCTCCATGACCCTGACTAACTCACACATGATCCCTGGCTGGCCCTGATTTTGAGTTTATGATGCTTGGTCTTCGTTGGCTCTTCTAACTCTGAGAAGCCACCATGGGCCCGGGCTCTACCATGGACCAACACTGGAGGAGGGTATCATTTACTATAATTTTTATAACCAACTACTATACTTTCTGAGTGCTACATGGACAGAGGTATAAATTGTTATAGAAGATAGTGATGAGGATGGTGATAATGGTGGTTGTCACTGTTATCAGACATAGTATGAAGATTGTACTATATCGTCTCATTTAATCCTGATAACTAATATGGAGCCCTGACACAGACACCATCTGATGTGTCACCTACTTTCACCCAACTTCAGTCACCAGGTGAGACACTCTCTCCCTGCACTATACCCTGCTATGCCAGCAGGACACTATAATGTGCTGCCTTAGCAGCAGGTGGTTCAACTTCTGCCCTTTCCCCATCTGTCTGGGTATCTGAGTTCCCAGCCAGAATCCTGGGTCCACTCACTTGGTGACCTCCTCATGATGGGATCTTAGAGAGCTATATCCATGCATTAAAAACTTATTCCCCCAATCCCAAATATCTCAATAAATAATGGGGAGGGGGTCCTGCCAAGGTTAGGTGAGTGAACTATGGGAAGAGATTTGGTTCCTGGGTGCTGCCAGGAGCATTGAGGAGCCAAATCACATTGGTATCCTCACCAACCACCTTCCCCCTTCTCTTCCTCCTGTGCTCACCTCATCCTCCATCAGCTACAGGACCTAAACAACTGTTGCCTAAAAGATATACCACCAAGTTGCCTCCTCAGATGCTGTTCTGCCTCTCAGGCTACCCATGTGAGTTTCTTTCTTCTAAATCTCAAAATACTCAAGACCCAAAGGAGCCTCCAAGGCAACCAACTAGGCAGTTAGAAGGCTGAGGCTTACTCCTTGTTTTTAGGGGTACTAACCTTAGTAAGTTTGAGACCCTCAAAGTGAGACTTCACTTAGGAATGCTTCTGCAAAATTCTTGCTCAAATATACACTAATGTCTTTCTAAAAATTTTGCTCTTTGAAGCTTCAGAAATAGATGGACATATTGGGTTACTGGATGAAACAAGATCACAGCCCTTATTAACTCCCAAAATCCCCTAAATGAGAAAGATTCTATCTTCTTCAGGTGAAGGCCTCCCAAGTGTGCCTGCACCAAAGTGAAGACCCAAAGTCTATTCAACACCTGAGTAAGCTCAGGATCTGTGTACATTCCAGCAGAGTTGATCAGGCATAAGAGACTGAACTGTGGGAGCTGAACTCCCCAGAGAGTGACTGATAGACCAATATCCCATATTAGTTCCCTGCAGGAGGGTGTCACTGAGAGAATTCATGCTGGTCACCCGCACTCAGGAGACTTAATTGCAAGTTTTCAGGGCAAGCAGAGAATACGAGCCAGGACAGCTGAATGTTCTTTCAAAGAATTACTTTCCAGCTCTAGATGCCTGATGAATTACCTTTCTCAACTAGAGGGGTATTTCAGTTGGAAAATCTGGTACAGGTTATCTAAAATCAGATCACGCTCTTCTGGGACAGCATCAGAGGAAATCTTTCAAATTCTAAGTCTCCTGTGTTGCTTTCTCAATAATTCTTATCAGTTACCTTACCATTCAAAAGCCACTGCCATTATGTGATCTCATGTTACAATTTCCCAGATTACTGCTTGTTCTACACTGGCTACATTTGTGATGGCTGCTTCCCGGAACGTGGGCAAGGACAGCCATATCCCTATCACACTGACTTATGACTTACTGCTCTAAGCCATTGTTTCATTCTTGTAGCTTCAATTTCCCAGAATAGCATTTCATCACCTTGTTCTCTAGGGGAACAAGCTAGAAAGTAATGGAAAAAGACCTGGAACCAGAATCAGAAGACCTGGGAAGATAATTTCCCTGAAAAAAGGTTCTGTATCTACAATTGTAAAATGGACATAGAAATGTCTTGCCTTATAATCAAAAGGAAAAGCTCAAGACTGGGTGCAGTGGCTCACACCTAACACTCTGGGAGGCCAAAGTAAGTGGATGGATCATCTGAGCTCAGGAGTTTGAGACCAACCTGAGCAAGAACAAGACCCTGACTTTGTGTCTACTAAAAATAGAAAAACTAGTCAGGCATTATGGCAGGTGCCTATAGTCCCAACTACTCCAGAGGCTGAGGCAAGGGAATTGCTTGAGCCCAAGAATTTGAGGTTGCTGTGAGCTATGACACTTCTACCCAGAGCAGAAAGAGACTCTGCATATGTGAAGGGTCAGGAGAAATCTTCTAAATATGGATCAAAATTGTTTTCACATAGTAAATGAGAAAATATCATGAATGTTACATTAATCAGGTGGATAAAAATATCTCCAATTGTATGGGAAGCCCGCACACTGTACTCCAAGCCTGAATCATTGTACACAGTTATGACT
>CAUYRH010082618.1:0-96642 GCA_963574655.1 Perodicticus potto | reverse complement strand
TCCATAATGTCCTATTATGTAGCATGGGGAGCATGTACATGAGTACAAATGTTATCTGCCAAATTATACATATTGATTTTTTTTTCCAGTGGTAAGACAGAATTTATAGAAAAGAATACAGAAAACACTAAAGCTCCTGGTGGAGGAGATATAAAAATTATTAGCTAGCCTCCCTCCCCGTGACTAAAGAAGGCAGGTAACACATAGATGTGGGCTCTACTTGCCTCCTCTAGAGAGGGGTGCAACTGATGCCCACCGAGCCAGGGGTGCTCTCCACATCTAGGCAAATGCCCCCAAACATCATCTTTGGCCCTGATGTGTACTGGCTTGCTAGAGGCAGCTGCCATGTGGAGAGAGCATGTCACCAGCTGCTCGGTCTCAAATTATCAGCATGGGTCAGCAGCTGCTGGCTGTGGCATCTGCCCATAGCATGGAGGCTGCAGCCAGTGCCTCTGGAGTGGCCACAGTCTCCTCCCTAGTGTAGACTTGGAAATTCTCCATTGAGACAGGAGGGCAGCACTTTGATCTGGCAGCGAGCTTTGGAGTTCAGTGTCTACGGACAGCCTTTCTCATCTCTGTGCATCCGCCCAGGTGTAAGGTGGCGGATGTTTTCACAGGGCTGAAGAAGGCAGGTGCCCAGTGCTGATTACGGCGTCTGTTTGCCTCAGTGCCCTCACAGTGCCAGCTTTCACAGCCATCGTCAATCGCATTTGGTGTGCATGGTTTCCTCCATCCAGTTCCAGCGGGAACGGACACTCACCACATTCTAGAGTTTACCGTGCAGCGCTGTGTCTGTGGATAAGTTAACAGGTAGTTTTACACAATGAACAGCCTTTCCGTCTTCCATGTAAGCTAAGATCATGTCCCCATTTCTCTTTCTGCCCACCTGAGCATGGTTTACATACAAATCAACAGCAAGGTGAAAGTTTACTCTGAGCTTTATGATGCTTGGAAATGTTGATGTAATCCTTTATACATTAGTTTCCTTTTTCTTCATTTCAACCCCCCAATATGGCTACACTTACTTGTTCTAGAATATAATCATTAACTATTTAAGCTATTACTAGAACTTAAAAAAAAATATATGCTTTGCTCAAAGACTAAAGGATCCCAGGTACTATCTTTTAATGGTCTACCTTTGGTAATCATATACATGTAAATAATGAAAAATGTCATTTTCAAAATTTCATAAACTTTACGATTATGCTGATTCCAAATCCAGAGCCGTAGTCTGCCTTTGTGATCACAAAGTGCTGTGATGTGACACATTCATAATATGGGGGCAGTTGAGCTATCATCTGTATGTACCTTTTGATGAAACAGATAAGTGATTATGAAAGGTCTGAACTCTCTTAGATGTTTTTTTCTTTCTTCTTCCTCCTTTTCCCTTTTTTCTTCTCTCTCAGTTTCTAGCTTTCTTTCCCTAGCCCTTCTTCCCCATTTCACAGTGGGCTTCCTCCTCCCTCGCTATAGATTGTGGAAGGAAAAGAGGAGTAAAGGTTTGTTACTAACCTCAGATACTTAGAAGAAATCTGTCCTTCCTCCACAAGTTAAAATATTTCAGTATATAATTGTACATTCAGGAACCAGTCTGCTATATCTGGCTCTTAAATAGTTGTGTCGACTGATGACCGACTTAACTTCGATCTATGAATCTGTGGTATCTCCTTGATGTTTTTATTTAAGACAGATGTTATTCTAAAAGGAATATGGCAAAGACATTAACTCTGAATTTAGGATTTATTGCAGATCGATTGATCATATCTTTAGTCTGTTCATATTATTTAGTGATATACAAGGTTGGACAATGAAGTTTCTGAACTCATCCTAGAAAAAAAGTGCTGCATATCTCATTGCTGCGCACTCCCACAGGGAAGCCAGTGCCTTCAAAGCACTTTTTCTAGCATGAGTTTGTGAACATAATTTCCAATCTCCATATGTCAAGTACGCAAACCCCAGTATAGTGTGAGTATTTAAGTGTGTGTGTGTGTGTGTGTGTGTGTGTGTTTGCATGTGTTGGTCACACTGTCAGGAAATACATATATACTGCTTTCAAAGTAATATTGAGTCTAGCCCATACAAATACATTGACATTTCTCTTTTATCTAGAAATAACACATTCATTGGCCAACATGTGAGCTATCCATATGACCCCTTGGCGCATGTGCACATACAAACAATAAATTGTATTTTTGGTTCATGTAATAAGCACTGTGAATCTTTAACCTCTTTTTTTTTTTAATGTTAAGGTTTTTCAGTGATCTCCCTCATGGCATCCTATTTCATGGGTGTGTGTGCCTGAGACTAAAAGGCCAAATGACAGAGAAGAGCAGGGATATGGAGACAGAAAGGAAGGACATGCAACAACTCGACAGTTTACTAGAATAAAATGGCATCGTTTCAGTATTTGACAGAGAACTGACCTAATTGTTCATCTCATTTTGATCAACTTTCATATAGAGTTTCTAAGTCCTAATCAAAATTTTTCTTTGGTGTCACAAAATACTGGAAGAGGCATGTATTGGTTTAGGGTCCCTCAGAAATAGACCCTGAGTCAAGGAGTACAAGTGGTTTATTCAGCAAGTTCAAGAAACATGAGTGAAGCAAGCGAGACAGGAAATGGAAGGATGAAAATAAAACATGCATCATCAGGCCAGTTATCCCAGTGGGAACCTGGAGCCTGGTCCCACAGGGGCTCTCTGGAAGACAGTGTGGAGCACATTTCATAGTTATTCTGGCTGTGGGAGGAGGAAGCTGGGGTGCTTTACCACAAACTCTGCCCTCCATCACCTGTCATTAGGGAACATTAACAACCCACCACTCCTGGCTTATTTTTTGCATGGCCCAAGCTTGTAACTCAGGCCAGAAAACAGTTTATGGGCAGAGAATCCCAGCTATTAAAAACTTTTAGGCAAGAAAATGCAGGTTCTGTGGTGAGAGGTGAGTATTCAGAAGATATGGGTGCCAACACCTTCCTATGTCAGAGTGGTAGCAGAGTTTCTTATATCTATATGGTACAAGTTTTGAATCAAGGCTTCTCTTTGTTTTGTGTGTTTAGAAAATGCAATACTATTATTGTTTTTGCATTGGTATTTAGGTATCTTAATTTATAACATCAAAGTGACCTCAATAAAGACTTCGTATAATGCAGATTATTTATCACAAAATCACATGTGAAATCATGTTTACTTGATGTTTCAGTATACTATCATTTGAGATAGGAATTTCCTTGTCATTATAATGTACTTTAAAAAAACTATAATATCATAAACCTTCAAAACAAAATGATTAATCATCTTCCTAAATCTGTAGAAAATATCTCTTAATTGGCACTCCGAATACCCCCTCTAGAGGCTAAATTATAAAACAATGGTTTATCCACAAATGGAAATAGGTTTCTTAAATAAAAGATAATATTTATGGCCAATGTAGCTTTCTCTTGATTCAGGAAGACGAAAACAAAGTTCCATTTATGACTGATTTAAAGATTTTAATAAATTCTCCTAAATCATTTCAGCAAGCAGGCTAAAAGAAAGGTCTGGAATTCCAAGATTGGAGGGAACTTTAAAAGTTCCGCTCAACACCTCGGCCTTGACTGCCCACTTTCATGTTGTCGCTGTGTGTTCTTCTACCAAAAGCTCCAATACTTCTCCCCCCAGAAATTGCCTCTCTACAAATCCCAAGGAAGCCCATTCCATTTCTAATAGAAAGTTCTTCACATGACCCCATGTCTCTTTATTGAGATTTACTGGTAGAATAGCACTTTATATCACCCCAGATATGTCTCTACCCTTGCATGTCCACTTTGTTCATGCCATTTGTCACAAGGAAATTGCCTCCTTTCTTTCCCAGATTTCAAGGAGCCCCTCTCCTTGAAACCTTCTCTGACTGCCTAGTCCATAGGACTTTTCCTCCTCTACCTTTTCATCATAATATTCATGATCTGTGTCATTCATTCATTCATTTGTCCACTATTTATCAAGTGCTTCCTATCTATCAGACACTGTTCTAGATACTGGAGACCTAAGGTGTATACAATGCAGGTAAGTTTAGACTCGTAGAAGTTGCATTCTATTGGTGAGACTTACAGTGAAGAACCAAAGAAATTCAGATGTCAGACTTGTAAAGCAAATAAAACACAATAATGTGGTGGTTTTCATGGACGTTATGCCTTTTACCACCTATCCTCTATTTTTACTCAACTCCCTAAGGCAAGTACTACCTTATGTATTTATTAGCATTTATTTACCACAAGGACCTCCAAGTATTTATCAACCTATCTTAATAAGTAGGTGATCCTATTTTAAATGGAGAGTAGAGTCAATCAATTGGGATTTATGTGAAGTTAGATTAAGTTGATGATGCCAAAATTGCATTTGATTTTCCATGGAAGGACATAATTGTGGAAATCTAAACAAATGTCACAATGTTGGATAGATTCCCTTATAGGATGTTGTATCTGAAGCTGGCATGGAAATGTATGAACTAGTTTCACTGTCAACTCTTTGTCTTTAACTTCTCATGGAATCCAGAGAGATGTTGCTAGCCCCTAATTATCTTCTAAGCTCCATTGACCCCTCCCACTCCAACCCCATCAGACCCATATCCTTCCTTTAGAAAAATCTGAAGGGTTAAATCACTTCTGTACACCTAATTACATTCAGCCCTCTGTTGGTTTGTGTGATGGGGTAAGGAAGTATCAGATCCTAGTTAATTTATGCACCACAGTAATAACAATGCCACAGGTTGACTCAATTAAGAGGAAAAAGGCTCCATTTATGAGTACAGAATTGGATTATCAGATGTCAGCTGACCCTGCCTAACTTAGGGAATTTAACTTTGTTTTTAAATGGAGTGTGTGGTGGGAGTTAAGGGGGGTTGTGTGTATCACTAATTGCTACTATACCAGCTCTTGAATTAATATTTGGCCACATCAGCATTCATTGTATAATGGAAGAGCATGGTCTATAGGAGTTAGGCATGCCCTCTCCAGACATCCACGTACAGCTACAAAATAAGGAGCAAGTTAGAATTACAGCTATCTTACTAGGTTATTTTGGAGATTAGATGAGAGAATACAGATAAAGCAAGTAGATAATAAATGTTGAATCAATTCCTTCCGCCTTCTGTGGTTCACCTAACCAAATCACTCATTCAACTAGTCACTCAGACATTGATTAATAATTAGCTAAAGAGTAACAATGCAGGATTTAAAAAAAAATAAAGTCCACTAGGATTGGTTTTATGCATGGATAGAATAGACACATGCCATTTGGTCACAGCTCTCCAATTTAAAAATTTCCTTCCTGGAGACCTTTACCACTATAAATAATCCCACTGTGTTAAATTACTTTTACTTACTATATCTACTAAAATTTAAAATGTTAAAATATAAAATTTTAGTCTATTGAAGCATTAGCAACCCTGCATAAAAGAGTTTCTTAGAGATTAATAAAACAGGAAATCAGTATATTTGAAAAAGTGATTAGAAGAGAATCTGGCAACATGACCACCACCTTTACCCCAAACTTATTTTGGCTTTCAAAGCATTGGCCAGACTATATATATAATTTAATGGTGAATTAGCACTGCAATTTAAAATAGACAGACTGCTTCCTAGGAGCAAGTTAAGGAGCAGCTGCCTCCTTTTAAGGTTTACATTTTCAATGTTCCCAGCCCCAACAGTCCTTATTATTTTAACCTTGAGGAAAAATATGAGTTGTCGTCTATCATCATCCCAAAGCTGTTTTCTTTTTTCCTTATACTCAACCTGCTTCCCTCCTTAATGACACAAACTGATTTCTGAGACAGAGAGGAACCCAGGTGGTGCTGGGGCTGAAAAGAAGGTAGAGCGCTGTCTCTAACAGGGTCACCATTTCGACAGATAGTAACTACCAACACTATCTTGGCATGATAGCTAAATCTCTGATGAAAAAGATATAAAAGCAGAATACACAGAAAGGAAGCTCAAGGTGATAACCGCTTACTTAAGGTCCTTAGCCTTACCCCCACTGGTCAAACCCTTTCATCCCCACCTGGGTCACAAACCAGCCAGCAGAGAACACAGGCACACTAGACACTGGGAGGGCCACTAGATACCTTAGAAGCATAGTAAGGGGTGACGATGAGGACAAATCTATCAAAACACAGGCCTATTGGCCAGGCACGGTAGCTCCGCCTGTAATCCCAGCACTGTGGGAGGCCGAAGCAGGTGCATTGCTGAAGCTCAGGAGTTCCAGACCAGCATGAGCAGAAGTGAGACCCCATCTCTACTAAAACTATAAAAATTATCCAGGTGTTTTACTGCAATTTGGCAGGAAAACATGTCGGCAGTTGACCTCCAAAACGTTTCTAACCATGATCTGACACTGCTTTCTCCGTAACCTACTGTTTGCCTCAGTGCTTTAACTTTGAACTTTGGGATGTATTGAGAGATGGAAGAGACAGTTACATCATATTACTATTTGAAGAGCAGAAAGACAGGACCACCATTTTGCCCAATTCCAAAAGCACAGTCCACACTGTGATTTGTGTTAACAGTACTCCCTGGAGTTACACAGTGTACTGCTCACACTTCTGTGTAGTAGTGGCCTTATTTTTTATTTTTTTTATAGTTGGGGATTCATTGAGGGTACAAGAAACCAGGTTACACTGATTGCTTTTGTTAGGTAAAGTCCCTCTTATAATTGTGCCTTGCCCCCAAAAGGTGTGTCACACACTGAGACCCCACCCCCCTCCCTCTCTGCTCTTCCTTTCCCCACCCCCTCCCTCCTCCTGTCTCTCTCCCTGCTCTCCCCTCCCCCTCCACCATGTACTAGGTCATTAATTGTCCTCATATCAAAATTGAGTACTTAGGATTCATGCTTCTCCATTCTTCTGATGCTTTGCTCATCATCCCCATTTATAAGAGAAATGCAAATCAAAACCACCCTGAGATATCATCTAACCCCAGAGAGAATGGCCCACATCACAACATCTCAAAACCGCAGATGCTGGCGTGGATGTGGAGAGAAAGGAAGGCTTTTACACTGCTGGTGGGACTGCAAACTGATACAACCTTTTGGAAGGAAGTATGGAGAACCCTCAAAGAACTCAAGCTAGACCTCCCATTAGATCCTGCAGTCCCATTACTGGGCATCTACCCAGAAGGAAAAAAATCCTTTTACCATAAGAACACTTGCACTAGACTGTTTATAGTAGTGGCCTTATTAAAATGATCCCTTACACAAAAGAGTTCTGCTTTTCATTCCCTTAAATGATTCTTACTGGGACTGACCTCCAAAATAGCTTTCCTTAGGCCTCTCCTCATGCTAGGATCAAAAATCAACATTAAGTCCCCACAAATAATTGTATATAATTCAAAGACTGCTAGGTAGTTCCTCAGATGAATTAAAACTTTACAGCCTTTTCTTCTGTTTTCTGTCACGTCAAACAACAGTGGCAGGCAAACGTTCTCAGAGATGATCTCTATGGAGCTGGAGGCAGGCTGCTGGCAGGTTTAATTCACTGGGATAGGTGAATGTGGCGGTGACCTTTCCATGCTGTTCCAGAGCTTAGTATGAGGCGGTGACTCACCATCCTCCAATGCAACACATGGTGACCTTGCAGCCAGATATTGCCTTCAGTGGTGTGTGACTCCCATTGAGTTGAGAGAGTAGTTCAAGCACTGAAATTTGACCTCATGGTCTACCTGCGCATGTACCAGCCCGCGTACAGAAGGGCAAGAACTCCTCTGCATTGCAGAAGCCTTATTATTTCCATTACAGGGCCTGTTTAGGTATGAACAACAATAATGAAAAAAAAAGACATTTGGTTATTCAGACCTCTGATGAATATCCTGTGCTATTGGCAAAACAATACATTCCATATGTTCCTAACAAAACAAAGAAAACACAAGCATTGACTATATCCACTGAACAACAGAGCAAAATATGAGTCAGAATTTCAAACTCTGTTTTACTTAGGGCTAAAATCTTTATGCTTCCTATTTCTCCAATTGGAGTAGAAACCTAACCCCGGTTTAAAACCATATCCCTGAGACTGAGTGAAAAATGAATAATCTGTGTTGGCTTTTTCGTGAGCAATCTCATCCTGGTGGGGCCACCAGCAAATCTGTGCTTTCCAGACTCTACCTATGTATCTTAGTCACCAAGTCAATAGCAGACTTGGTGATTTAATAAAATAGCACAGGTGATTTAATAAAAACCAAGCAACCCTCATGTTACTTTAGTTCAGTCATTCAAGTAACCAAACCATGGACTTATTATCTTAGAATCTCATGTGTTCAGTTGTTCTAGAGGAAACCAGAGAATAGCATTTTTCTTCCCAACTGAACTATTAGGTCCTCTAAAGTAGCAACTATGACTTTGACTTCTTCTTGATCATCTACAGTACCAAGTATGAGGTGGATTATGAGTAAGCATCTGCACAATGAATGCTTGCTTCTTTACTCCACCTCATTAGCAAAGTGAGGTAACTTATGATAATCAAAGTAGTATGGGAAATAGCACACTATCTGGAGATGTTAAATACATTTTCTTGAATGAATCACTTCTTAGTAGAATTCCTTTTCCTCCCAAATCCCACCTCCAAGGCTCTTGTCTATGCCTGCTAGGGTCTTTAATGTATACAGCCCATGAATTATTTATGGGCTTACAAAAATAAAAATAAAAATGTTCAAGAACTGAAAAATGAAGTAATTGACCCCAAAATACAAAAAGTATAAAATCAAGATTAGTTAAATATTCAAGGCATAACATTATGCCAACTTCAATTGTTGTCGAATGAGTAGTCATAAACATTTTACTACATTTGAAAAAAACTTACATGCTGGTGTTTTTCATTCTGCAAGTGTTCCCAAGCATTCTGCTTGATTGCAGAGCCACATAGTTTCAAAGATAAAACTATAAGGACTCTTTCCAGAATTTTATAGCAAAAAATAATCTATAGTATGGAAAGAAAGTCCATTTTTAATATGTCAGACCTAATAAGAAGTGAGGCCTGTCTAAGTATTTAAATAGCCCTGGCTGATACTACCCATTCACAAGGTTGTTATTTTTAAAATGGCTTGTGTTTTTATTTTTATTGATTTTTTTTTAATCACTGCACTTATTAATTCTAATGTGCAGTTACTATAAGGGAACTCTTAAGAAAAAAGTAAACTGTCTGTGGAGAATCCTGAGAGTCCGCTGAGGGAGTAACTTAAATTCTGGAGAAATCTAAGTCACTGAGGACCTGTCAGCTGAATGAAGGCTTAAATTTCAGGGACTTGGGTAGGAGAGCTTTTTTATTTTCTTTCCCCATATGGAATAATAATCTTCCCTGAAAATAGGAAGTATTTTGGCATTATCTATTCTAGCTCATTTGCCTTCAACTTTCCATAAGGCAACTTCTGCCAAGTACCGTACTTAAAACTTGACTTTTTTTCAAAAATATCAGACAAAGTACTCCCTTTAAGAACACAGGAAACACTCTAGAGCAGTTCCTCAGAAAAAAAATCACAGTTCCGTGTTGTTTGTGGATATTTTTTTAGAGTTCATTGCATGCTTGGAATGAACAGGCTGTCTTTCTCCTCAGAACACCCATTGATAGACAAGGTCAGGTTAAATAGTATCTAAGCCAGCTTTCCTGGCCCTTAGACAGGAGCTATCCATTCTCAAAAAAAAAAAAAAAAAAAAATTAACTGCAAAAATGATACCTCATGGAAATCGTTCTTTAAAAAGGAAGGAAAATTATTCTTTTAAGGAAAGAAACAACATAATATACGAATGCATTTTTTTAAAAAAAAATTACTTTTAAATCCCACATTTACACTCACCCTTATAATTTGGTGTCTGAATACTTGAAATATTTGAAAGTCATAATTCCTAGCATGAAAACAATGTTTACTTTTTAATGATTTCAATGTCATATGCAAAAACAAAGAACTATGGGAGAGAAATGACTCCAACTTTATCTAAAGAGTGCTTAAACTAGTTTTAAAAAGTTATTTTCCTATTGATGCTCCTTGTACTGCTAATTTGTTTATTTCTTAAAGTCTTCGTTTTCCCAGGTGATGCCTGGCTTTGATAATCTAAGATCAATTCACAATTTAAGACTACAAGCATACCATGTAACTTCTTGTTTTCTTGACTGTTTGGTGGAGGAAATAATATGAGAAATACCTAGTTCATGAGTTTGTTTTAAATGTTAAATGACAGAGCATATGTGGAGCATCTTACATAGTTCCTGGCTCAGAGTGAGCACTCAGGAAATGGGAAATCTACCTGAATCTTCAGATCCCCACCTGTGGAGACAGAAGGCCTGAGTTCTGACTTGATTTTTCCACTCAATCCCCTGGGGGAAAGCACTCCCTGTGTTTCCCCTCCCTCATCTGATAAACAGGTATACAAAGTCTTCATGTGACCAATGTACAGACACAAATGTGCTAATGCATTTAAAACACTTATCTTAGAGCACTGGGTAGGACTTAGCCTTTCCATCCAGAGAAACAGTTATCTCATTCATGGGCAGATTTTATGAGATGCCACAAGCACCCTCCCCACTGTCCTGCCAAGATGTGGGGAAACGCCTTCCTGGAAAAGTCATTCCTTTGAATTGAACTTCCAAAAGGTCCCTGTTAGAATTCAAATATTCACTCTGAGTTGAATGGCACATTGTATGATAGTTTCTCCAGATTAAGCCCACTTCTCTCAAATGCTTAGGAGAGACTCTCTCCCTTCTTAACAATTCTGGGGGCAACTCAGAGCCTGCCTAAGACTGCTTACAGAAATTTCCTTATCCCAACTAGTTCCTGTTATTTAGGAGAGTATGTTTTATTGTAAAGATTCTGTAAGAACTCCTTTTTTGGTAAAGAAGGCATATGGAGTAACTTTTAAGGATAGAGATTTATGGAAAATGAGACAGAGGCAAGACTCAATTTTTGAAATCTAATTCTAGCCATGAAACAAATGCCACAAAAGGGCACAGGAAGAAAATTCGTAAAAGGCTTATCTGCCACTGTTGACCAAGGATTTGTTCTGTTGTTAGGCAAACACCCTGTGAGCTAGATATTGTTCTAGGTGCTCTGAATACAAAGAGGAATAAGTCCCTGACCCTGTGTTCAAAGAACTCACAGCATTAATGGAGGCCCAAGTGTCAACAGAGGGCCCAACAAGAAAAGTGAGTGGCTCATGGTTAGCCAAGTGAAGAGACACTCACCAGGTGGCATTGATAGATACTCAGGAATTAGGACAGAATTCCAGAGGTTTTCATGGCTGGGTACCAAAATCAGACTGCCAGGCAGGACTGGAGGAGTAGCCCCAAGTTAATTCCAGACAAAAATCAAGAGGGAAAAGGGAAAAAAGCATAATCCTGCCAGAGAAACAGACACAAAGACCTTAAAGTGAAAGAGAGGAAGGGATTCTCATTTAATCCCAAAGGAGCTGTGGGAGGTTTCTAGATGTGTGAATTGTCCGCTTTTTATAGAAGGACATGTTGAACCTTAAAGAGATAAAGTGTTTTCTAAGGTCATACCATCAAAGTCAGTGTCTGAACAGTGACCTTGGGACTTGAATACCCCTGTGATTTTCACCATGCATTGCCATACACTGTAAATGCATTACACATAAGCAAAAAAATAACAATAATCAAAATCAGCCCATAATGTTCACAGGTTGAATCAAGCCAAAGGGACTGAACTTCTGAGTTTTTCTTGGAGTTTACTAATGCTTATGTTATGTCTGAGTCAGTAGTATACCTGGCAAGGAAGAGGAAAGAAGGTGAAAGGGAAACAGCATGAACAGATTTGGGGTAAGGTGTGTAAGATTGTGTGGCTGCCATTACGGGGTAGGAAAGATTAGTTGTCAAGGGCCAAGACTACATAGTAGATTGTATCCAAATGATGGAAAATTTTAACACGTAAGGTTAGCACGTAAAGATTGGAATTGTTTCTGTAAAGAATAAGAAGCTGTGGAAGGTTTTTAATTCAGAGAATTTAACATTCTAAGGTTTGTCCTGGAAAGATGATCCAAAGATGACATGGAGAATAAAAAGTAGAATTGTATAAAAACGAAATCAGGAAAATGAAACAATCTGTTATGCATTTCTCATCAACATTAATGATCCCATGAACTAATAATCATGATTCCAGTTTGAAAAACTGGTTTCCAAACCTTTTAGTAGACAATGTAATTTGTTGATAAATACTGACACCTATATATTATCAGAGGTCTCACATATTATTACCTTTTAAAATGATCATTTGTTAGGTAATATTACCTAAGGAGGCAATCAAATGCCATTTGTTGGGTAGGTAACAGTGAACCATTACTTCTCATACTTGGAGGATGGCTGAAGACCTTACCACATTTTATGGCTGCAGACTCATGATATTTATGTATAAATCTCCTCATCACAGTGTTCATGCCTAAAAATTGCAAACAAGGACAGTGAAGTCAGATTGCTCAACCCTGGATATCTTGAAAATCTAAAATTTTCTGGCTATTAAAAATGTCTATTCTTATGCTAGTAACAACATAATACACCATCCATTTTCATTAGATGTTCATTCATTGCCGCTGTCCAAATAAACAGGACCCATGGCTTAAAAACAATTTCAAGAACTTTGTACTAGGTAGCACTTTTTAGTTTACCCCCATATACACACACATATACTCAAACATATCATGAAGAGGAAGCTTTGAAATGAGGTACCCTCATGTCCACATTATTGGCTTTCCTTATTCATAAAATTAGTATTGTCACATTTGCCTTGTAGGGATGTTGTAATGTAAAAATGATAAAATATATAGTATACTTAGCATTTAGTAGCTGATTAATAATTTATTATTATCCTAACTTGACATTTCACACAAGAGGTAGAAAACTTGAAAGGAGGAAGCCTTCAAAATACATGTATTATACTCTGGACATCTCCTTAGGAATTAAGGAATTTAGCTCCAAGTGAGATTCATGCCTGTAGGAAAGTCCTTGAATCCAATTATATACCCAGTGAGTGGCAGAAGATAAAAGACTGCTAGAAACCTCCTCAAAATCCCCCTTCAGATAAGGAAATATCACAGTATTTCTCAATAATGAGAAAATACTACAGGAGTTCAAAGCGACTTGTTCTCATTATGTTAGAGTACAATGTAGAATACTAGGAAGCTACAAAAACTGCCATCCCATGGTCCTTTTCCCTATCAAGTTAGTTTGACATATTTGCAGGCCTTAATTGAAGTATATTTGACAGGCGAAAACATTTAGTTAGTTTATGATGTAGTTCTAGGAAATCTGCTCATAACAGATTGGAAAGTGTAGAGTGTCTATTATAATTTGAAAATAGGAATGTATTTACAGGACAGAAGATGTGATAGTAGGCAGAGTATTTCAAAGGAGCAATATCTGATAAGGCCCTTGTCTGTAACACGATCACTCCTCCTTAACACCTCATTCAACTGGTTCTGGTTAAAGTTTCACATTTAATTCAAAGTTCTTAGTAAATGTTATTCATCTCATAAGTCATGCTCACAATTCAGTAAGAGAAAGGGAAATCATATTTAGGGCACACCCAATCTACCCCCTATGCAATTGATTCTTTCTATTCTTATCCTACTTTGAATTGTGGATACCATTCATGGTATGAGAGAAATTTTAGGTGGAATTTAGACTCTTTTTTTTTTTCTATTAATACTTACTGGTATTTGGCGAGGGGGGGTGGGTGGGGGGTAGGATATAACCAGTGTATCAAAACGCAATTACAAAATGAAGTTACCTTTTAAGTTTAGCTTAAATTTTTAAAAAATGGGTCAGTGGAGAAAAATATCAAATGATATTATAGATAAAGTGCTAATATGGAAAAAATTGTGGAGATAGTGTCCAAATGACTGAAGTTTGGGAAACATCATATTACAACGTGGTTTGATTCAACAAAACGTATACAGGTAGATGACTCAATTAACTTATGCTTCTGTGATATAGTTTGTTGAAATGTGACAAAAGGACAATAAAAAGTATCATACAACATTACACAATTCAATACATCGGAGAAATGCTGAGACATGACAGCAGCTTCTGGAACAAATACATGTTCTTCAAAGCCCTAAGGGCAAGGGTCATGTGGTTTCTAAAGCCCAGTCTCTCCATAGTCAGGCCTCCTTGTTACCTGTACACCACCATCTGCTGTGTACTAAAAGGAATTTGGAAGGCAGTGCCATCTCTGCTAGGAGAAGCTTTTCACAGGAAAAACTACAGAACTTTTTCATTTCATTTATTTTAGAAATGTTCATGTAAAAAATTGCCTTCAACTAGAGAAAACTCTGTGATATTAAATATATACTATTAGTTTATTCTATTACTACCTTAGTCAATAGGAGTAGAAGCAAAATACAAATTTAAATCTCAATGGCTTGATAATATTGTGCATCTTCCTTTCTCTGTAATAGGAACCTTGATGCAGTGACCCAAAAAACTTTTTGAGTATTCTGGTTAGTTGAATACATTGTTAAATTCCCCACTTAGGTTGTTTTTTAAGGGACTATATATAATGGATGATATATTAGTCATTCGGGGACTGTTACACAGTATTTAGAAGATGCCCACTTAATGAGGTAGAGTTTTCAGAGAGCGATTCTAGGAATATGTCGAATTTTGAGCAAGTAAGTGAGGCCGCAGTGACCCCTTCTGTGTGTTAAGCAGACAAGGGCGTGGCAGCAAGCACAGTAATCTCACTGGGACAGAGAACCAGAGGAACAGTGCAACACAAGGCTGATTATTTTGGGAGAGTCGAACATTCAACATTTATTCAACAGTTATTAGTCTGTTTTGTGTTTCTATACGGAAAATATCTGAAAATGAGTAATTTCTAAAGAAAAGAGGTTTGTTTGGCTCACTTCTCTGCAGACTGTACAAGAAGCATCTTTCCAGCCTCTGCTTCTGGTGAGGGCTTCAAGGAACTTCCAATCAAGGTGGAAGGTAGAGGGGGGCAAGTATGTCACATGGAGAGAAGAAGCAAGAGAGGGACAAGGATGTGCTCTTTTAAATAACCAGCTCTCACACAAATTAATAAAATAAAAACTTGCTCATTGAGGGAGAGCACCAAGCCATTCTTGAGGGGATCATCCCCTGTGACCCAAACACCTCCCACGAGGCCCCATCTCCAGCAACAGGGATCAAAGGAGGGGACAAACATTCGAACCCTTTCAATGACATTCTGTGATCAGTGTCCTTTTCTTTCTGAAATGGCAACCAGCAGCTATGTAGTAGACCTTTCATGAAAGAGAACACTATTTCAAATAAACACATAGTTGGTTAATTGTACTTGGTTTGCTTTTTTCTTCATTTTCCCACATTAAAATTCCAAGAAAGAAAAAGTTAAGCCTCCTCCCCCTAAAATCCCCTTCTCCTACTCTAAAAGTGAGAGTCTCCACTTTAAAGATTCTAGAAATATGTGATTAGTTAACCTATTCTAACGCCACCAGCAATTTACTAAACATGGGACCAGGCAAAGAAGCCCTGAATGTCCTTTGGGAGACATAAGACAACTGAAAAGCTTCAGGGGATTGCTATGGAAAGCAATTGATTGGCATTTACCTTAAGAGGCCTGAGAGTTGCTGAAAGAAAAAAAAATGCACCTTGCAGTGTGACCAGGGAAGGGACTCAGAGTTTGTTATAATAAGTAACCAGGGCCTCTGGCGGACGCCTTACCACGTTAATTTTCCAAGTTGTTTGGGTGGGTCACGACTGCACTCCAACATCCTGTCTGCAAATGCTAAATAAATAACAAGTTCACGTCAGACTGGAGAACCAACGTACTAACTAATGTCATTTAGGCAATCAGAATGCTTAGATTGTGTTCACTTGGTAATTCATCTCCAAAGGAATCCAAGTTTCTACACCCAGAGGAGTATATGTCCTCTGTAGAAATGTTCAGAGAGTTAGGCAGGGTGGTCAGATGTTCCTTCTGTTAGGAGATAGTGGAATCAGCTTAGATTATAACCACTATGATAGAAAAGTTTTTACTTCAGATGTAGGAGCCAGAGCAGGTTTTAGTCTATAAAATAATGAGACATTGACAGGACACAAAGCTTCATTCCTTACTGAGGAGCTATTAAGAATTAGCAAACATAGAGTTTTTGTGTATAGAGATGAATGACATTTGCATATCATTTACAAAATAAGGTTTAGAAAACATTGTGCAGGGGAGCATTCTCAGTACTTGCAGCCACTTGCCCAGCAATAATACATTAGATTTTTCAGTTTAAACATTCCAGCACGTCCCAATGCAAGGATGCCTGTTACACTGCTGAATTGTAAAAGGCAGTTTACATCTCTGCAAATAACTTCAAAGCATGACATTTTATTAAATCTCCAAACGAACAGCTGCGAAGTGCTTGAGCCCTCTCCACTTTGCTTCTGAAGAGAAACTTTAATTTTAGTGCGTCAGTGCAATGCCTTTGAGAAAATGACTTTTCATTTCTCTCTTTCTTTTGGAAAACAAACAACTCAGCAGCAAGAGGTGTGTTTCTCATAAAGGTGCTCACGGAATCTTACTCTGAATAACACAGACACCTCATTTCCCAATTTCCCAGAGGAGGAAATGGTTTTAAAGTTGTGAGAGGTCTCTAGTCTGCCCAGCCGGTTTACTGTCCGGGGCCCTGGCGCTGGTCCGCCCCTTCCCTTTGTAAGTTCAGAAATTGACAGACCGGCAGGCTGGGCGGTTTTTTTTTTTTTTTTTTTTTTTTCTCTTTCTCACTACCCTGCAATGTTTTGAACTGCCTTCTTACAGACGTCATTCAGCCCTTGAGGAATAGTTTCTGCCCGGCGAGATTGAATGATAGTTCTCATTCACAAAGCCTTGGATTCTGAGCTGGGGGCACAACGGAAATTACATTCATAGGTAAACCATCCCACCCAGCCCAAGGGTGGAGAGCTTGGATCCTTTGCTGACTCCTTTGCTCCGCAGAGAAGAGTGTTTTCCTGTGGTCGCCCTGAAATGGAACTTCCTGGACATCACTCCGGTGTTCCAGTTCTTCCCGGTCATTTTTCTTTCCCTTTTTCTCTAC
Organism: Perodicticus potto; assembly: GCA_963574655.1. Taxonomy (NCBI): domain Eukaryota; kingdom Metazoa; phylum Chordata; class Mammalia; order Primates; family Lorisidae; genus Perodicticus; species Perodicticus potto. The sequence goes on along the minus strand of CAUYRH010082618.1, from coordinate 79,600 downwards.
CTGAGTACTTTCAGTGTTGAAAACCTTTAAACCTGTTATTTTGGATTTGCAAAAAAGAAGAGATCAAGGGGCTCTTTTCACTGTGCTGGTTTCCCTTGTGACCCAGAGGAAGAAAAGATTAAAAATTCATTTCCTCCCTTGGCATTGCAAGACAGAAAAGAAACTGTCACTTCCGAACAGCCCAGCGCTGGAGTAAATTCAGCCTGAAGGAGGAAAGCGCTCCTGCCTGTTAGAACCCTCCCTATGAGCTGGACTGAGAGCGGGAGGTGGACTTTCTTCAGAATGGATTGCTTCATGCAGACTTCCTTGGGAATGGAATCTATTTAAATATGTCTTTGTAGAAATACAGGTGAAATGTATTAATCAGAATAATTGAAGGCTTTTTTTCTTTTCTTTTTTTTAAATTTTTCAAAATGAGCATTATTATGAAGCCAAGATCCCGATCCACAAGTTCCCTAAGGACTACAGAGGCAGTTGGGTAATGTGCTTTTATTTCTCATGCTTCTCCCTTTTTCCCTTTTAAGACTGACGTAGTACTTGAGTGTTTAGTAATGACTGATGAGGTGTGTAATGTTGAGGCTTTGTGAAAGAATATGGTATTGGTGGCTCTTTGATTCTCTATTTTATTCCCAGTCTCCTCTGCTCTAATCAAAAGGGTGCTTACAAATTTTTTTTAACTCCGGGTGAACTATAGCAATTTATTTGATGATAATTTTTAAAGGAGAAAGAAACTTGCAAATATGTTAGGAGTTTTGAAAGTGAAAACTTGTCAGTTTTCACTGATAATGGTTGCTTGTTTTCTCATCTTTCTTTGCTTGCTACAAGCAGGCTGGTAGTTGACAGGCTCTGTTCTTATCTTTAGAAGCAATACCTTAACTTTTAGAGTAGATAGGTTAGAAATTAATAAGGTCATTCATATTTAACATACACAGAAAACAATTTAAATATGTGGCTAAGTATATAGCAAGTTGCTTATCACTTAGTCATCTCTTATGTTTTATTTTGCCAATAATATCCCCTAGTGATTATATTTTTTAGTAGTGTTAATGTTTTCACTGTAATGAAAAGTATCATCATTTCTATTTCCTCCAATATTTATTCTATCATTTTCTTAATGCTGATCTGATAAAAGCTTATGGCATGGTCTATAAGGAATATTTGTCCAACAAAGTAGCTTTTGTGTCTTGAGGAGCTATGTCCAAAATACTTTTATGGCTGTTTCAGAGGTTAATCTTATTTTGTTAGTCTTAGTAATTAATTGTAGATAAATAACTAAGCTCCTTTCTTTGAAGTGGGAATAATCAAGCTTCAGATAGGAGAAATAAAGGGAGGTGACTGAGGATAAGATGGAAACAGGCAAGCAGAATGGGTTATGCAGTATCACGTGAACAAGCAAGCACGCATGTAAATACTCAAATTATTTGCGTAAGGAATTCAGTCTGTTTACGTGGATGGCTTATGCTGTATTGTACTAGTGTTTCATTTGGACTGGAAGTGAGAATTATTCTTTTAGTAGTATTTTTCTGTGAGTTTTAAGAAAGTGCCAGGCAGATTTTGTCTCTTAGGTTACATGTGTCATTCCTTATTACAAATTCTTCCTTGATTTTCTTTGACGTTTGCATCTGCAAATAAATTTGTAAGGTCCTTCCCACCCGCCCCCCCCCACCCTCTTGAACAAGTACTGAAAAATACTTAGTATCCTTTTATGAATTACCGTATTTAATATAAAACTCTGACATGAGTAATCAAAATTCATAACATCAGTAAATTTTACTCATTTATGATATACACCCTGTGGGAAAAAAATATAATATTCAAACAAATAATATTTAGCCAAATTATTTTCCTTTTTGCCTCAAACACCAGGAGATTTACTTTCAAATTTTGGGCTCAATTGGCAATAATTCATTTCAGCGGACTACTGACTTTGACACCTTTTGCTCCTCTGAGATTGTCATAGTCTGTTTTTATCCACAACTGTTCTATTTTATTGTTTTACATTGTATGAGATACTTTCACAAATAAGTGGGGCCACAACTCAAAATGCATTTTTAAAACTATGCATTTTAAACTATTTGTTTATTAATGTATGTTCCATTTAACTTTAAATATTCTGTAGTGTTGGGGTCAGAATGATTTTGGGTTAAGAAATTAATGTCTCTCTTTATCCTGATGATTCTTAGATTTAATTGCTCACTACAGAAACCTTCCCAGTTATTAATCTGACTTAACAATATAACTGCTTGGGTGTATCACTGCGGCTTCCAAATAATTTGTGTGAGGCTGTAATAGCTGTTAATTATGGTTTTAGCATTTTATTATGCTTTATGTCATTCAAATACTATATATACATATTTACATATGTATATATATATATATATATATATATATATATATATATATATATTTTAGAGACACAGTCTCACTTTGTCACCCTCAGTAGAGTGCTGTGGCGTTACAGCTCACAGCAACCTCCAGCTCTTGGGCTTAGGCGATTCTCAGCCTCCTGAGTAGCTGGGACTACAGGCGCCCGCCACAACGCCCGACTATTTTTTTTGTTGTTGCAGTTTGGCTGGGACCGGGTTTGAACCCACCTCCCTCCGTATATTGGGCCAGCACCCTACTTACTAAGCCACAGGTGCCACCCCATATTTATATTTATATATGATAAATCAATATCAATTATAGATTGCATATATAGAGAAAAATGTGTGTGCATATATATGTACATGTCCACGGATATATATTTACTCAATTATAAAAAAGAAAAGAAAGGAAAGAAAAAAGCAGGTTTCTCTCCCTGTGCCTCTGCACATAAAGGCTGCAGGCCTCAGAGCTCAGCTGGACAATGTCTCATCCTCCCCAGTGCTCTCCTTGTAACTCCTCAGCCACTCCTGCCTCGTCTCACTGCTTTTCAAACATTGATGCCTGCTTCATCCCCTCTACTAGTTGACTTCCCATAAGTGAGATCTGCCTTTCTATTATTTATCCCTTTTCAGATGTTTGGGGGCTTTTTCATTTGTTTCATTTTGGTCTTCGGAATACTTTGGGGGATCCATCTTTTGGCTTTACCATCTTAACTCTGGTTAGGTAAATTTATTTTCTCTTCCATTAGCTCACTTTCTCCAAATCTGTCTCCTCTCTCCTGCGATGCCCCAAAGCCAAGAAAGCCAAACACTACCTTCGGAAGTTCATTCTTGCCGTTTGTAAGAATCTGGTGCTTTGGATTACTTCCTTACCTTTTCCTATTTGTTTTTCTTCAAACAAGTACCATAAAAAGCAATCCACCCTAACTTGTCCTTTACTAATTAAATCCCTTTGACATAGTCACATTTTAAATGGTATCTCATGGCAAACTTATAATGATATTTTATACCCTTCCTCTTACTTCATTTACTCAGAAGGCTTGAAATTTTATGATGTTCAAAAATAAAATTAAAATTATCTTGAAATTTGTTTATTTTCTTATAAGTGTCACAAATTTAGAGTTTATATGATAAAGATATATTCAAACTTTTATTCATTCAGTGGTTTAATGAGTGCCTACTATATGCCAGGAGCTAGCAGAAAGTGTTTATGGTATTTATTCTTGAACATTTCTTTAAAAAATTTTATGTATGAAATTAATAAAAAGCTTAATATGTGTATTTTTTTATGCTCATCAAGTTAATAAAATTAGCGGATTCATTAATTGGAGCATTAGTTGCCTTTCTGTTTTAGTTCTTTTAGTAACAATATTATACCTCCAAATTCTATATAGAAAAACAATAAGATAACCACATTTCCATGAATGTTTGAATTTTATGTCTTAAATTCAGGTGTAGTCAGTGCTTATACATTATAATAATACTATCTTACATAGTCCTTGATATCTCTAGTATTTTACCATGTATAAGCAAATTCCAGAGACACTTCTTATTGATCTAATTAACATTTATTTAGTTTAAGTAAAAAGTTAAAGAGGGGTGGCGCCTGTGGCTCAAGAAGTAGGGCTCCAGCCCAGCCCCATACCAGAGGTGAGGGCACCCATATACCAGAGGTGGTGGGTTCAAACCCGGCTCCAGCCGAAAACTGCAACAACAACAGCCAAAAAATTATAAAGAGAACTGGACTTTGTACTATCCTGCTCTCAGAACATTCAACATTTAGGATTTACTTATATTTAACGTTGTTCATTATGTAATCGGGGGAAAAAGAGACGCTGGTCGTCAGAATATGACTATGGCTGGTTTTAAAGAAAATTTCGAAACTGAATATGTTAAAATTTTACTTAGGTTTCTAAACATAGAAAAAATTATGAAAGGCTCTATTCTGAGCCTCTGAGAGTGGTTAATTTTTTAGGGGGGGAAAGAAAACTGTTAAAAATGAAGGTAGGGAGATTTTATCTTTTATCCCCGTTTATGTCTATATTGTCTGAGATTTTTCATTAAGAATGTATTATACATGAAAGCTTAAATTATTAAAACTGTATTGATAACTACTATGCACATTTAACAATCTTCTCTATATGTGCGGATATCTATATATCCCTTGGACAATAATTTGCTCAGTGTACAGAATACAGTGAATAAACATTTCAATACTGGGAAGATACAATTTTCTGAATTATTTTGCAGCTCAGCTCTAGGCAACAAATGAACTTTTTTTTTAATAAGTTCTGTCCTCCTAAGATTGGAAAAATCCAGACTAGGTGAGAATTCTTGTTTTAGCCCCATGATCACAATGGAAAGCTTTTGCTTAGTCTAAAAGGACTGGTTTTATAATTTAGAATAAAAAAAGATGTAATGACATTGATTGATATGTTAGAAAGTTATCACTCATAAACCCTATTATACCATCCCAAACTATTCTCATTTTCAACTTTACTTATGTATCATAAAAAATTCTCATACTATGCTTTTGCATTTAACATATCAATTATTTTTTCTATTTTTCTAACAATACTTCATTCATTTTATTATCTTTTATGAATAAGAACTCTGTAAAGAATTTTACATACAATATATTGTTTATAATGTATAATATAATAATCTAACAACAGTGAAAGGAATGAGTAGTTAATTCAAATTTTACAGATGAGAAAATGAGTCTAGTCTATGATATGAAGGATATGAAGTCATTTGAGCAAAGTCATATAACTAGTAACTACCAGTGAAAGTTGTCTGTCTACCTCAAAGGCACTATTTTTATTTCAGCATGTTACTTCCTTCTATTAAGTACGTCATTACCTTTTTTTAATGGCTATAAAATTGTCCATCTTGTGATTATATCTAAGGTACTACAATATTTGGAAGTCGTATTTTCAGAGGTATTATACCCTATAACATTTAGGTCTAATGTTGGTTGTGGAAAAATGGCTTTTTGAAAGACTTGTAGTTGCAGTGTTCAGGCCATTGTATTCTCTACTGGTAGTATATAAGGTCATCTGTTCCTTACAACAGAGAATAAAGAGCAAAAGGTCAGTGCCTCCCAGTTTTGAATAGATCATCTTTCCAATTATATTAGCAAGTTTTTCTGTTCTCTGCAAGCTGTAAGACTTTAGGTTAGAAGCAAGTACTGTGTCTCAGATGTTTTCTGGTTCATACTTTTTTTTTGTTATTGTCTTTATTATTAAGTACGATAGTGCAATCAAGGGGTACAGGGTGCTAGTTTCATATACAACTGAACTATTTTCATCAAACTGATTAACATAGCCTTCCTGGCATTTGCTCAGTTATTATATGAAGACATTTGTGTTCTGCATTTAGTAAGGTTCGCCTGTACCCTACTAAAGGTACTAAGTTTTCTGTATTTTTTATTGTAGAAGCCTTGGAATTTGCATGCTTTCTGTCTGTCCACTACATATTGTGACTTGGCTTAAGTAGGCAACTGCTGTCAAGACTGGTTCAGAGTTTTGAATATGCCATAAAGTTTTTGATCCTATTTTCTAGGTTAATGCTGCGTCTGTTATGCAATAGACGTAAAGGCACAGGGCTTTTAGAAGAAATGACAAGATACCTTGAGTATCATTTAAAACAGCTAGAAAAACATAGAGTAGATTATAGGGAGATTTATTCTTCAAAGTTTAAATTATGAGATTTTCTGGGAAAACATAAAGCCATTTGTCCACTTCTACCATGTTCCATGTCCCTGGAAAAGCTACCTACTCACTCTAAGACCAAGTCTGCTCACTTGTAAAATAAAAGGGGTGGGCTACATCAGTGAATTTCGATGAAACATGTTTGACAAAGGAAATAGAGAGTTAACATAAATAAGTGCCTATGTATAATATACATTTTATATACTGTATATGAGATATAAAATGTATATTTGACATGCAGATATAATTTTTAAAAATGTTACAAACGTAGAAAGTGAATGTATGCAAACACAAAGCATAAAGCAATGAAACTGCCCGTGAGCTTGCACCTTTAGCCCACGCCAAACCCAAACCCGAAGAGGAGGAGTAGTAATGAGGTCTTCAAGGAATTTTTGTGGGGTTCTTTTTCCTTATTTTTTTAAGTAAGGAAAGAAGTTTAAAGATATGAATAAATATTCTGAATAATGCTAATACTAACCATCCAGAATTATCAATGCCTGGGTAAACGTCAAGAGAATGAGGCTTGAGGGATGTCAGGTAGATTGGTGAGGAAGATAGTCACCGAGAAAGGACAGTCTTTTCTTTTTTATTTTCTTTCTTTTTAATTTCAGATTAATATGAGGGTACAAATGTTTAGGTTACATTGTTTTTGTTTCCAACGTAAAGTTCAAGTTGTAGCTGAGCCCTTCACCCAGGGGGCGTGCTGAACACCCTCACATTGTGCACATTAGGTGAGATCCCGCCACTCACCCTCCCACCTCTTCTTTCCCTTTTCCTTCCTCTCCCCTCCACTTCCTTAGCATATAGTTGTGTTTTTCTTTCATGTGGGCTTCAGGTATAGGTTTTTACATATTGGTTTCATATTAGTATTGAGTACATAGGATACTTCTTTTTTCATTCTTGTGATACATTACTAAGAAGAGTGTGTTTCAACTCCATTCAGGTAAATACAAACGATTTAAAGTCTCTATCTTTTTAATGGCTGACTAGTACTCCATATTTACCACAGTCTGTTAATCCATTCATGGGTCAGTGGACACTTGGGCTGCTTCCACATCTCGGCAATTGTGAATTGCGCTGCAATAAACATTCTAGCAAAAATGTCCTTGTGGTAAATGATTTTTTTTTTCTTCTGGGATACTTGATAATGGGATTGCTAGATCAAATAGAAGGTCAACTTTTAGTTCTTAGAGAATTCTTCATATTTTTTTCCAGAGAAGTTGTATTAGTTTGCAATCCCATCAGCAGTATAAACGGGCACCCTTCTCTCCACATCCATGTCAGCATCTATAGCTTTGGGACTTTGTGATATTGGCTATTCTCACTGGGATTAGGTGATGTCTCAGGCTGGTTTTGATTTACATTTCTCTAATGATAAAGGATGGTGAGTATTTTTTTTCATGTGTTTTTTGGCCATTCATCTGTCATCTTCAGAGAAATTTCTGTTCAAGTCTTTTGACTGTGTATAAATGGGATTATATTTGCTCTTGTTGATTAATTTGAGTTTTCTATAGATTCTAGTTATCAGATTCATAGTATGCAAATATCGTCTGCCTTTTTGAAGGGTGTCTGTTTGCTTTAATTGTTCCACCCTTAGCTATGCCGAACCTTTTTAGCTTGATCATGTCTCATTTACTTATCAGCGGTATTGCTACAGTTGTGAAGGGGTCTTCATAAATTCTTTTCCCAGGCTGATTATGTCAAGACCATTCCTTGCACTTTCTTCTAGGATTTTTATTGTTTTGTGCCTTTAATTTAAATCTTTTATCCAACAAGAGGCACTTTTTGTTAGTGGTGAGGGGCATGGGTCCAATTTCCATCTTCTACACCTGTATGGCTAACCAGTTCTCCCAGCACCATTTATTCAATAGGGATTCTTTCCCCCAGGGCATGCTTGTGTTTGATTTATCAAAGATCAGATGGTGATATGTGGCTGGGTTCACCTCTAGGTTCTCTGTTCTATTTTATAGATCTATATCTCTATTTTTGTGCCAGTACCACGCTGTTTTGATCACTATGGACTTGTAGTATAACCTGAAGTCTGGTAACATGATGTCTCCAGATTTGTTCTTATTTCTTAAAATTGTATGGGTTATTTGGTTTTGTTCTGGTTCTATATGAATTATTACTATTATTTCAAGTTCTTGAAAGAATAACATTGGTAGTTTTTCAGGGATTGTATTAAATCTGTACATAGGAAAGCATAGTCATAATCAAAAGCCTATGTAGATTTTCTTTGGAGCCCTTCCAGAGATAACACATCTTTAGAGATAATACAGGTGTTGAAGTTATTTTAGAAAATGAACAATAGAAGTAAGGTATATTTTAGCTAAAAGTACTAAATCTCCCCAGAAGTCAGGGCCTATAAGAAGGGCTGGAGTACCACAGGGGCACAATCATAGCAAGCCTCGATGCTGTTAAATGTATCTTCGTGGAGATAACCAATGGGAGACCGTGCCAGTGAGCGATGTGTTGCAGCTTTCCAATCGCCTAGTTGTAAGGTCAAGTTTGGCTAAACTAGCAAGTATTTCAACAGAATGGAGAGTAGGAAGAATCCCAGAGCCTTTGGATGCCATGTCTTAGCATGACAGGAGAAGCATAAATATTTATTATCCACCCTCAGCCTTCTAAGGGTTGGCTCTTCTACTAGAATCCCAGGTGATGGATAAGGAGTTAAATGGGAAAAGCTAACAAAGCCTGAACTGCTCTTCAAAATAAGACATAGAAAAATACAAGGAAAAGATTTCAATATAATAACAGGGGAAATGTGCCCAGAAAAGAGAAAATATTAGAGGGAGACCAATGTGGAAGAACTTTAGCCCACATCGGACCAAATTTCTGATGTCAAGAACTCTACCCTCCATAATCACACTGTCAGCTTTCTGGGCCAAAGCTGCTATCAATGGACTTGAGTGTGGAAGACATTTTTTACTCTCATCTGAGCCCTGAGAACTGCCAGAGAATGAAGGGAGTCGACTGCAAGTCTTTCCATGTCTCTGCTTACATATGAGTGAGAACAAAAAATTAGAAAACTAAACACTCGGTATAGAATATATGCACACCCACAATGACAACTTCCAAAGCTTCCTTGGAGGAAACTGTCCTGATGTTGAAACCCACACAGTTAGGAAGTTCTGTTTATATCTAATACTAACCTCCTTTGCTTAAATTTTAACCCATTTCCTCTTAGTTATCAGTAGATAAAATGATAGCGAGTCAACAGATAAGTAGATTCTCCCTTATGACCTTTGAAAACAGTGAGTGACTTCATGGACTTTTTTCATTTCATATAGCAAAGTCATCATTCTGACTTGTAAAGTAGATGGCACCAGTGTGACTTGTTAAAAGAAATGTTTCATCAGACATAGTTTTAGTATGGAATTGTTTCCAGGTTTCCTACAGAAAAGTGCTCCCATTGTACCCAATTCTCCTTCCTGTTTAAAATACACCCAAGATGAGCAACTCAGCTTTTCATAGTAATTAACTTGCACAGAATATTTATGTATATATAGAATACATAAAAGAATAATTCCAAACATCCATGATGTCATTCCATTGCAACGTGGCACAGAGTTTTCTCTTTGTGTCAAGGAATTTTTATGACTGATATGAATGATAACCATTTAGTTAGGATAAATCACTCCAAAATGTGACAACTTTTAGCCAGTGGCACTCTAACATGGAATAAACCACTTCTGGCTGTATTTTTTCTTTCATACTGCAACTTTGTCATAGAATAGCTGATAACTAGTTGGCAACTGGTTTACTAGCTAGCTAGGGACAGCAGATCCTAAATCTATAGGGATAGCCAGAGCAGTAACCTTAGTAATGATGATAGTTGCAATGTATTGGGTATCTACCGTTTTTTGGAGACATTGACCTTGGTGCTGTGTACAACTGAACTCATGTTGTCCTCTAAGCAAGTATATGAGGTTAAAACTCAAGTCACATAGCTTATAAAATCACAGTGCTGCTGGAAAGCCCTGATCTGTCTACATCCCATATTCCCATATTTGTTGTTGTTCTTATTGGTTTGTAGTTTTTGTTTGTTTGTTTGTTTGTTTTGCTTTTCCCCACTTTCTAAACTGCTTTTAGCCACATGTGATCATGCCTAATGGTATTACAGAAAACAGTCAACAGGCTTTTCCTTTTTGTCCTGGATTGTTCAAGTGTCTCCTTTTAACCTTGTATATCTCAAGAACATGTTTATCTTTGGTATTTGTCTGCCTTCTTTTTCAATATTTGCATACAAGCAAATCACGGACCCTAGGGATGTGCTGAGAAGTAGAACCTGGACTTTGACATAGCTTCACTCCTGAGAAATCTAGTCAGTGTCTGACTCGTTCAGCGTATTGACTCTCTCCCTCTGGTCAGACTATAAATTGCCCTGTTTTCTTCCTCTCTGGCATTTGACCAGTTAGTAGAACCATAAAATCTTTGAAATGAAAGAGACCACAGAGGGTAACCTATAATCTAATTTTCCCCAACCCCAACCCCATTGTTGAGCTGGAAAAGTTTTGCTGGTCTTTAGCATTTCTAGTCAAGTAAGGTCACGAAAAACTCAGAAACAATTTTAATGCTCAAGTGGTAAATAACTTTATTGAAAAAAATTTTTTTATTATTATTATTTTCTTTTTATATGTTGCCCAGGTTGGAGCAGGAGAAGAGGGGCATGACAGTGGCTATTTATAAGCATGATAATAAGTCATTGAAGCTTTGAACTCCTTGACTCAAGGGATCTTCCCACCTCAATCCCAAGTAGCTAGGACTACAGGTGCACACCACCACATCCAGCTAATTATAATAATAATTTATTATTATTATTGGAGACAGAATTACTCTGTCACCCTGGGTAGAGTGCCATGGCATGAGCTCATAGCAACCTCAAACTCTTGGGTTCAAGTGATCCTCTTACCTCAGCCTCCCGAGTAGCTGGGATTATAGGTACCCACTACAACAGCTGGCTGATTTTTCTATTTTTAGTAGAGATAGGTTCTCACTCTTGCTCATGCTGGTCTTGAACTCCTGAGCTCAATCAATCTGCCTGCCTTGTCCTCACAGAGTGCTAGGATTTTGGGTGCGAGCCATTGCACCCAGCCACATCCTGCTAATTAAAAAACTTTTTGTAGAGATTGAGTCTTGCTATGTAGCTAAAGCTGATCTCTAACTCCTGGCCTCAAGAGATCCTGCTGCCTCAGTCTCCTGAGTTGCTGAGATTATAGGTGTGAGCCATGGCATCTGACTCTAATACAACTTTTTAAATAGTTGAGAACTATAAATATGAAATTCATTTAAACTATAAGGACTTGCTTTCCAGAAGGCAGTCTTCTTGAGCACTCTTGGAATGGAGCATTTAAATATAACTAAGTATTCTAGATAAAACATATGAGCATGTGATTTAAAGAAGACATATCTTTATTTAGTGGGTCAAAGAAGTAAACAACTTAATGAAAATGGCACAGTAAGAAGTGGGAGCCAGAACACCTCTGATTTAGTTATTTGAAAATCAATCTTAATCCTCTAGGGAAGCAGACCTAGTCAGGGGTTTTAAGGGAAAGAAAGGGCCAGGCCTGGGCATTCTCCCTAAGCACATCCTTGTAAAGACTTTCTGTACCTAACTTTCCTTCTTGGGGCTGCCTAGTGGTACAGTTCTTCTGTAATCACACTGCCAGGCCTTCCCTGCTTCTCTAAATCCCTTTCTCTTCTAGTCCTGAAGTGTATTCTTGGTTGTGTAATTTACAGATCGTTATCTCTACAGCTGAGTCTCATTCTGCCTATGAAACCACAGACTGGTAGGTCTCTTCTTTCATTTATCCAGCCATCCTAGTTCAGCAAAACAGCTTGAGACTCCTTCTCCATCATTTCTAAAAATACAACAGGCAAAAAATGAGATCTGGTTAGGTCTCTTCCTGCAGCCCAAGTGTCGCTTCAGGATGAGCTGTGCAGCCACAGGAGCTAGAAATGTCAAGAATGCAATAGGTTAGGGAGAGCAGGCAGTTAGCATTCCACAGTTGGGTTCAAGTCTGAGTAGTTACAAACAAAGTTTGTAGAAGCATTACATTGTTAAAATTAACAGTTGTACATTGAGGAAAGAGATGTGACTCAGGGTAGGTTAAGCACCTTTGGGGAAAAAATTGACCACTAACGATTCCTTGAGTCTTTTGCTTGGAAAAAATAGTTAGATTATTCATCTGCGTCCTTTTGTTAAAATTGAATCTAACTGTATATGAATCAGTAAATGTTTCTAGGGTATGAAAAAAGATACCAAAAAAAGCAAACTTGCTGTTGGCAAACATAACAGTATAAAGATATCATTATAATTTAGAAAATCATTTTTCATACATAGGTATGGAATTATACCTTTACCAAGGAATACCTGTGAAATTCCTTCATAATTATGATATTTTTCATGTAAATATCAAAAAATTTAGATAGTCCCCATTGTTTAAAACCAAGATGGCCAATCTTTTTCATGTATGGGCAATTTCTCCTAATTAATCGTAGGTGCTTAAGATAAGGTATGAGAGCAGTGTTGGGCTTAGAGAAAAAGTACCGTGATCAACTAATGTTTAGCTAAGAGAAGAGGGGCATGATGTGGCTGCTTTTCATTTAAACAGCCCTGATGATCTCCTAATAATTCTATATATCTAAACTCTGAGATTAAATTTGTATGCAAATAAAGTTGTAGCAAAAACATACAAAGTGTGTATAACTTTTGACGTGTTTGGGAGGCTTGGTTATTAAGAACATACTCTGTAAATATTATAAACATGAAATCTCTTTTTGGATGTGCCAAAGCAAAGAAAGGAATAAAGAGAAAAATTAGTAATTCTAATTATCCATGGTCACCCTTGTAGTCACTACCCAGATAAAAAATAATATTACCACTAACCAAAGTCACCTTTGTACCTCTTTAAGACTGCCCACTCCCCCTAATGGTAGCTGTAATGCTGATTTTGAAAATCACAAATTACAATTTTTCTGTTTTAGATTTTTATACAAAATGAATAATAAGTATGTACTATGTTGTGGTTGGCTGTTCCCCCCACCTCCTTGCAAAATGACCTTTGAGAGATTTCCCAAGTTCATGGTTCATTCTTTCCCACTAATGTAGAGGTAATTAAATAAATTTTTGTCTGAGACATAAATTCAGCATAAAAATTAGGTGTACTATTTAAATCATAATTTGGTATACAGGACTATTTGAATATTTAAAATTGTTGTCACTTTACAATTGTTTGCATATGACTTAGTGTCCAGACTCTGTTGCTCAGATTCACCCCCAGTGGATATTTCCTGTAGGAGGCCCTCACAGACTTCCCATTCAGAATTACCAAAAGTCCCTTTTGGGTGCTTTCATGAAACCTTATGTATTTTTCTATTATAGCTCTTTAAACATTGCAATTTTAGTCTACTGTTTCACCTGCGTCTCCTGTGAGCCTGTAACGGGGTAGACTGTGTTTGCTCAGCTTTGTTCAGGGAGGAACTTCTGTTCCCAGCACAGTGCCTGCTCCATCATGGACATTCAGAATCGATTTGTGCACCCAGAGTATAAGAGTGAGTTGTTCTATGTTACAAAGAATGTTCCATTCTGTTTTTACTAGATAGCACTTTGGTAGACCATTTACTGTGTGAACTGTAAAGACAATTTATTCTTTATGGCATGGAGTTGTAAAGTATCTGGGAGGACTTTTGCCTGTTTCTTGTGGCTTGCTTTCAGCCTTGGTTTACCACCTCCACTGGCAATTCTGATCTCAGCACATCTTTCTGAATACCGTCCGTTCCCTCACATATTTCCCACCTTAGAATCTACACTTCCAAGTTTTTCCCAACCTTTTCTCACCACTCCAGTGACTCTTAGAATCAACTAGTGATGAATGGTGCATGCAGAAATACTAAGAAGTGTTTTACTTGTGTCAATCACCCAGCTAACAAGATGACCTTCCCATGCTATCAATGGATGTTTATTGTGTGAAGCTGAGACACCTGTTGGGTTGGCAGTAAGTGCTAAGACCATCCCTTCAGCCTCATCCTAGCCCCCTTTTGAGCATCCTGAGACCCAGTAAAGCTATCATGACCAAGTAGATGCCACAACTGAGAAGCTGAACCAAAGTGACCAGCTTGTCCTAGAGCCCTAAGAAAGGGAGTTGACCTCTGATGTTCAAAGTCAGGGAACTGCATCCATCCCTGCTTGTATTGTGAACATTTCCCATTATTAAGTCAACTTACTATATTTCCAGACATAAGCATTTTGGAGGGCCAAGAAATTAAGGCTTATTCCTTAATAATAGAGGAAGTAATTAGTCTTAACGTGGTACAAATTGAGCCTAATTCTATAGCTTGAAATATACGGTCTTTAAAAAAGGATTTCATTTCTGTAGGTCTGTTAGTTGCAAGAGTAAAGATGCATTTTTCATTGCTTCATTTAGCAATGTGTATTAAACTAGTTCTATTCCAGGCACCCTCCCGGCTATTAGAGAGACAATGAGAAGATACATAGTTCCAATTTTCATAAAATTGACATTCTAGTGACTTTCTATAGTATTCCTGTGAGGCAGAGGATTGATAGTTTTACCTACTACTATACCCTTGGGATATTTTCTTTTACTTCCACAGAAAGACAGTACATTTCTAGTTAAAATAGAAATTACAATTAACTTATATTTATTTAACCTTTCTAGTTAAAAAGTGCTTCAGTTGCTTTCAAAACTTCAGTGGTGAAAAGAATTATTTAAAAAACCTCACTACTTGAATTTGGGAATAATATAAAATAAATCTGTAATATTTGATTTTTTTAGAGCAAAATATTTTCCATGGGCTGAAGAGTTATTTTCTTCTTCTTCTTCTTCTTCTTCTTTTTTTTTTTTTTAGCCCTGGAAATCCATGCCATTTAATTAATAAATATTTTCATTGTAAATAAATTGTTTATTTAATCACCTTTCAACAAGGTTGTCCAGCCAAGTTAAATATTTATATTTATTTTTTAAAATAAATTTTAAAACCATCAAATTTCTTTCCTATTTAGCTTAATTTAGCCTTTAATTTTTCAAACATAAAATATACAAAGTGGGAAATTTTAGCGTATGTATATAAAGGGAGCATGAGAAGGGCACATCAGAAAACAAAATAGCTGGAAAGAAGTGAATTTGAACAAAAATAACTGAAGTAAATATATGGCATAATTTAACTTGTTGCCCAAATCTGTCTTTCCAGATAATCTTCAGGAGACCTTTATTTTTATAGATCCTAATTAAAGTTGAAAAACGTTTGAGGCTGTGTTTCACCAAGAAGGGAAATAAACTTTTCCTTTCCACAAATAATTGGCTTATTTGCCACCTCCCTAAATATACTGATTTTATTATTGCCATGGTTGAAGTCAGTTATATTCCTTTGTTACTATGTGCAATCCCTAGCTATAACTGTGTAAGTAAGACCTTTATATCAAGTGTAATAGAAATTTATGAAAGAACTATTAAAAGCCATATTCCATGCAGGAAATCAGACATAACATTTCTTTCCTCTTGTGTTTCAGATAAAGGGCTTCTTGGCCTTAAGGATTACGATTGCCATATAAGGGTGCCATGCAATAACAGAAAACCCATTTCAAGGGAATATCAAATTATTATCAGACTTTTACAATGAACTACATTATTCTATGATTCCCAGTTGTGCACTTGGACTACTAGCATTTTCGTGACATTATGACAGCTCTGTCTGTGTAAGACTAATTTGGAACTCGTCTGACCTCAGAACTCCCATTCAGTGTACACTGCCTCTTCAGTGCATATGGTGGGCAACTCCAAAAGTGATTTTTGTGAACTGTAGCAAATAGCCAGGAAAAACTATAAGATTTTGTTTTAAATGTTATTTATAAGATTTTAATTGAATTCTAAATTAATTCCTCACAGTTTTATAGCTTTGATCATCAGTTTTTAGGTAATTAACTTTTTGAAGTTTTCTTTTGCTTTTCATTTAGTTTCTGTTCTGTTGGTGATTTGAGTTTCTTTGTTTATTAGTTAGTAAATTCCATGCATATATCTTTTTTTTTTTTATTGTTTCAGGTTCATTGAGGGTACAAAGAATTAGGTTTCACTATTTGCATTTGTCAGGTAAAGTCTCTCTCATAATTGTTTCCTTCCCCCAAGAAGTGTGCCAGACACAGTAACCCCATAGGCCCACCCCTCCCCCATCGTGCTCCCTCATTCCCCACCCCCACCTTGAGTTGATTTGAGTTTTTCTCTTATGTGGGCATGTATTAGATCGTCTACTGGCTTCATATTATAATTGAGTACATTGGATTCTTGTTTCTCCATTCTTGTGATAGTTTACCACAAAGAATGAACACATGTGGCATTTCCTAAAATTAAAAATGTGCCTGAATTTCCCACGTAGAAAGAAAAATTTCAGATAATTTGCTTAAGTAAGCTGGATAATTTGTTCAAAGCCCCAAACACATCTGCTTCCATAATTCATGGCACTTGTGTGTTTTTAAATGAATACATAAGAGACAGAGAAGGAATACAGAACATGTAACTACATATGCAAATTTGGGCTTCCCAAAATGATTAAGGTACCAACGTCCCTGGGTGCCAGTTGCTTTAGACATTTATTCTTCATTCAGTTGCTTTCTAAATATTGCGTAGGCTGAGAGTGGGCACTCATGCCTGTAATCCTAGCACCCTGGGAGGCTGAGGTGGGTGGATTGCTTAAGCTCAGGTCAGCCTGAGCAAGAGCAAGACCCTGACTCTACCAAAAATAGAAGAATTAGCTAAATGTGGGGGTGCACACCTGTAGTCCCAGCTACTCCGGACTACATAAGAGGATTTCTAGAGCCCAGGAGTTTGAGGTTGCAGTGAGCTATGATGCCATAGCATTCTAGCCTGGGGCAACAGAGTTGCCTGTTTCCCCTGTCTCCAGAGGGGAAAAATTGTATAGGTGTAACCTGCCCTGTAAACTTCACATTCACATAAGGAAATCCTAGCCTTTAGGCAAGTTTTAATTTAATACCAAATGAATACCTTAATTTCTTTTGAAATATTTCCAAATAAATAGTTGCTTTAAAGTCTTCTTTGACTTCATATTTGTTAGACTGAAATTCAGAATTGGAACCTATTTAAGGAAAAAAAAATTAAAAAGACTCTCAGGATAATATTTTTAAGTGGGTGACAATCTGTGTTGGCTGAGCCAGGATAGGTTCAAGTTATCAGATAAAAGAAAAGAGAGTGTCTCATGTATCATTGTATCCGCTTACGTTGAAACTTGTGAAATCCTGTAAAGTTTCATAGAAAGGGAAGTTAAATTTATAGGAACTTCTATAGAGTTTGGACATAATCTTAGCAATGTTTGATTTTGTGTGACATCCTGAGTAAATTCATTTATATGATAAGAGAAGGAATTATTTTTTGTAACATATGCGTTTTTTACGAGCAGTAGTAATAGTTAGAAAATAGCTGGTTCCTCAGAACAGTTTGGATTATTTAATAGGATTTGGGGAGGGACTCTGAGTAACCTTTGCTTTTACCCCTTGCTTTGGTGCCTCGCTAGAACATTATGCTACATGTAAAGATGTGTGATCTGGAATCCTCAAGAGAAAATGGGTTCTTTTTCTTACTTATTGAAGAAACTTTTAATCATTCTAAAGAAAGAAATAAAAAGCACTTAGACAATTTGCAGTAGCATATTTTAAGCTTCCTGCACGGGGAGCCGGCCAGATGGTCATGTTCTGTGTGGCTTTGTAAATATTCCTTTCTGTTCCAGGTAAAAGCTAATGGCTAGTTTTAAACCTTTATATTACTTTGAAGTCAGACCTTATGTTATGTCACCCTGTGTTCAATTCTTAGATGCACATAAATTCTATTTTAACAGTAGCCTACAGTGTTGCTATAGGAAGATAAGAGATATAAATACCTTTGTATATAAAATACTTCAATAACAAAATTTTTATTTAGGACAATTTTGTGTACAGACAAATATATATTTAGTCCCTTTTTAGTGCCAGGCTTTAGAGATACATTGATACCTCCCCCCCCCCTTCCTGGAGCAAGCAAAACCAAGCAAATAAAATAATTCCAAATTGTAGATTAAGTTCAGTAAAGAGAACACAGAAGGGACTGAGTTAAATGTGTGTGTGTGTGTGTGTGTGAGGGTGTGTGTGTATCCTACTGGCATACTTGAGTTGGAGCAGTGAGGAAAGCTGAAAACTGAAGGAACCAGTCAAATAAACATTGCAGGGAAGGTGTGGAAGTCATGAATATGCAGCAGGTGTGAGAACTAGGAAGAAGGCCATCTTTCTCAATCATTCAAAGAAGAAACGAAATGAAAGATTGCTGCTCTCTATTGGAGTCACTTGGATTTATATGGCCCTCATGTATAGATTTCCAGTGAAAAGTTGCACGCCCTGAGATGATGAGTTCCCCACTCTGAGTCCTCGGTGTCTGTCTTTGGCTGCGTATTTGACCTCATCTCTGTTGCTAGCCTGTGTTCTGGGGAGCCTTGGTGAGCTGGGGTCAGAGAGAAAGGGCATCACCTGGGAAAGAAGGAAAGTCCACTGGAGTAAAAGTGCCCTTGAACAGGATATGTTGCTGCAAATGTCTCCTTTTTACTCAGTTTAAGAACCTCCCAAAAGTTTAACTTGCTAGGACTCTGAAGAGTCTTTTGCTTAGGTGTAAGATCTCAGTCTGATTTTAAGTAGCAAGTCATGCACCAGGCAACCCATTCTTTCTTGCTTAAGTGTGTATGTTTTATTGTTCTAATGCCTCTATGAGTTGAATTTATTTATTTATTTATTTTTATTTTATTTTATTATTATTTTTTTTTTTTGAGACAGAGTCTTACTTTGTTGCCCTCAGTAGAGTGCTATGGCGTCTTAGCTCACAGCAACTGTTGAGTTCAAGTGATTCTCTTGCCTCAGCCTCCCAAGTAGCGGGGACTACAAGCGCCCACCACAACGCCAGGCTATTTTTAGAGACACGGTCTTGCTCTGGCACAGGCTGGTCTCGAACCTGTGAGCTCATGCAATCCACCAGCCTCGGCCTGCCAACTGTTGGGATTACAGGCATGAGCCTCCATGCCTGGCAGCTAAATCTAGTAATGATTTGAGTTGAAAATATAATGGGTTAGGAGGTTATATATGTGGAAAGTAAATGGTCCCGCCTACTATTTGGAGTAGTCTTCCCAAAAAAGGTAATGTTGGCCTTCAGCTACTAGTCAGACATGCCCTCTGGATAGCACGGATGGCACAGAAGACAGACATGAACCAGGATTTCCCAAACTGGACTGAGGATGAGCATGACAGCCACACGCATTCAAGGCCAGGCACTGACAGGCTTGGGACAGACACAGTGTTCTATTTCCTGAATGGAAATAGTTTATGAATGGGCTTCATCAGCTGCAAACAGAAAATATGCTTTTGGTTTAAACGAAGTGAAAGTCATCACAGATCATTGCCACAACCATCCTTCTCAAGTATTCAAGTTCTCAAGTATTTTCTGGATCATAAAACTGCAAAATAATGATAAAAGAGATAATAATAACCAAAATAACTGAATTAAGGTTTTATTAAATGTGAAATATATTTGGTTGTAATTTTCTCAATGTTGTTAACATCTGTTAAAGATATAACAACATTATGTTATTATGCTACCAATTGTAACATTTTGTAGTTGAGGTCTACATTCCTTGGCCATCCTGACCAACAGGGTTTTCTCTGCTCAGATATGGCCATTTATCTAATGATACCACAGAGCTAAGTAGAATCACTCACAAACAACTCCAAAATGAGCCAGAAAGAATGAAAGGAAGGAAAGGGAGGAATGTACCCCGACACGGCCCTGTATCATCAAAACTGCATGCAATTAAATTTTACCTTGTTTACTACTATCCTTGATGCTTTCTAATTTTTTTTTTGTGATAGTTTTGCCTTCTTAGAATTCCAATAGCATAATTGGGTCTTGGTAGTTGATGTTTATCTTAATTGAAACAAATTCTCTTTATCCTTTCACTCTGTGACTCCTACTTGGAGGCTGAAAGGTCATTTTAAATGTGCACAGCATTTGAGAAACCACATAATGAATTCAAATAAATTCATGCCTATTAAAAGGAAACTTCTCTTCTCAAGTTTCAGAACTTACAGAATAAACCATTTGGTTTTTGTCTGACTTTCTTTTAAATGGAACTTATTGTACCTCTTATTTAATGCTTTCACTACAGAGAATGGTAAAATTCTAGGAATTCATTTAATCTCATCACAAAATACGTATTTTGCTCAGTAATTGCAATTGATTAGGGTTTATAGCTACTACAGTTGTCAAAAAAATTAAGGGATGAGCCCAACAGCATGCACTCACAGGGCTCTTCTTTGGTTGCATTGCTTTAAGGACTTCTTATATTGTTTGTCTTTGATCCAGCAACTCCACTTAAATGTTTATTCTATGTACTTGTATATAAGTGCAAAAATACATGTATATGTAAAAAAATGTTCTGCTGTAGTTTTTGTAACAGAAGACTAGAGAAAGCTTAACCGTCAACCAATATAAGATTGATTAAACAGTTTATGTGCAACTATATTGCAATATTGTGTGTCCATGAAGAAATCCCTCATGTCCTGGTATGGAGCTATCTCCAGGTGAAGTCCACTCTTGTTATTGTTATAACTTGAAAAAATGATAGACATACTCACAGGTGTCCACTTCCATTAGTGTTCTTTGTGTATTCCTTAGAGTTTAGGTAAATGCAAATAGTGAACATAAATTCTACTCTCTTCCCCCCACCTTTTACACAAAAGAAGCATAATCTGCACATTCACTGTTGTACAGTTTGCATTTTTCACTTGACAATATGTCAATACTTAGATAAGCTTGTTCTTTTTTTAGAAGAGTTTTATTGCGAGGTAATTTACATACCATACTCTTCATCTGTAGAGAGTGTACAAATTATTGATTTTTAGTATATCTCCTTAGTTTTTCAACCCTAACCAAAATCAATTTTAGAATGTTTTATCACCATTGTAAGAAACCTCTTACCTTGTAGCCATCACCCTCCAATCCTCCCCATTACCTGCTTCTCCCTAAGCAACCACTAATTTACTTTTTTCAGTCTTTAGATCTGCCCATCCTAGATACTTTATATAAATGGAATCATATAATCAGTTATTGATTATCATCAGTGACGTGGCCTCTGTGATTGGGCTCTTTCACTTAGCACAATATTTTTAAGGCTCATCCATGTTTTAGCATATATCAGATTTTATCCCTTTTTATGACCAAATATATCCCATTATATGGATATAAAGCATTTTATTTATTCATCAATTGGTAGACATTGGGTTCTTTCACTTTTTGGCTATTTTAAATTATAAACATTTATGTATGTTTTGTGTGTGCATGTACAGAGGGTGCCAAAAAATGTATACATATTTTAAGAAAGGAAAAAGCTGTATTAAAATTGTAATATTCAAGAAAAAACAAATAAAATTGTAATACTCAACACATACCAGTAACAAAACCTGAATACAAGTCATGATGAGTGCCTCTTATAATTATAGAAGTCAAACATAGCTTGACTATTACAAATTTAATAAAGTTTTATCCTTTACTTAAATTGTGTATACATTTTTTTTGCACCCTTGCATTTCTTTTTTAAATAATATCTGGTTAATGTGAGGGCACAAAGAAATAGGTTATAATGTTTGCAGTTGTTAGGCAGAGTCCCTCTTATAATTGTGTCCCACCCCCAAGAGTTAAGCCATACACCTTAATATTGTGCTCATTAAGTGGGAGCGCACCCATCTCCCTCCCTCCTTCCCTTTTTCCCTCCCTCATTTCCCCTTCCCCCCATCTTGAATTGATTTGAGTTTTTCTCCTATGTGGGTGTGTATCAGATGGTCTACTGACTTCATATTAGTATTAAATACACTGCATCCTTGCTTCTCCATTCTTGTGATACCTCACTAAGAAGAATGCGCTTCAACTCCATCCAGGTTAATACAAAAGATGTTACGTCTCCATCTTTTTAAATAGCTAAATAGTATTCGTGGTACACATAGACCACAGCTTGTTAATCCTGTCCTGGGTTGGTAGGCATTTAGGTTGTCTCCACATCTTAGCAATTGTAAATTGAGCTGCCATAAACAATCTAGTGCAAATGTCTTATGAGAAAAATGATTTTTTTTTTCTTTTGGGTAAATGCCTAGTAATTGGTATTGCAGGCTCAAATGGGAGACCTAATTTGAGTTCTTTGAGAGTCTCCATACTTCTTTCCAGAGAGGTTGTATTAGTTTGCAATCCTACCAACAGTGTAAACGTGTTCTCTTCTCCTCACATCCACACCAGCATCCGCAACTTAGAGATTTGTGATGTGGGCCATTCTCACTGGGTATAGCTGATATCTCAGGGTGGTTTTGATTTGCATTTCTATGACTATCAGGGATAATGAGCATTTTTTCATGTTTGTTAGCCATTCATCTGTCTTCCTCTGAGAAGCTTCTATTCATATCTTCTGCGCAGTGGTAGATGGAATTGTTTGCTCTTCTTTGGTTGATTAATTTGTGTTCTCTGTAGATTCTAGTTATTAACCCTTTGTTGGATTCATGCCCTGAAAATATCTTTTCTCATTCTGAAGGTTGTCTTTTTGCTTTACATGTTGTGTCCTTAGCTGTGCAGAACCTTTTCAGCTTAATTAAGTCCCATTTGTTTATTTTTGTTGTTGCTATTGCCACTGAAATCTTCTTCATAAATCTTTCCTCAGTCTGACACCATCAAGAGTTTTTCCCACATGTTCTTCTAGGATTTTTATAATTTGTGTCTTAGATTTAATTTTTTTATCCATCTTGAGTCAATTTTTATAAGTGGTGAAAAGTACGGGTCCAGTTTCAGTCTTTTACATGTGGCTATCCAGTTCTCCCGGCACCATTTGTTGACTAGGGATTCTTTTCCTCACTGTATGCTTGTTGTTTGGTTTATCAAAAATTAGAAGGCATGGCTCAGTGCCTGTAGTCAGAGGTTAGGGCACTGGCCACAGACACCGGGGCTGGTGGGTTAGAACCTGGCCTGTCCCTGCTAACCAAAAACGACAGCTACAACAAAAAAATAGTCAGGCATTGTGGTGGGTGCCTGTAGACCCAGCTACTTGGGAGGCTGAAGCAAGAGAATTGCTTAAGCCCAAGAGTTTGAGGTTGCTGTGAGCTGTGACACCACAGCACTCTACCCAGGGCAATATAATGAGACTCTGTCTCAGAAAAAATAAAAAAAATAAAAAAAAAAATAAGAAGGCACGTGGAGACTGGTTTCATCTCTTAGTTTTCTATTGAGTTCCATATGTCTGTGTCTCTCTTTTTGTACCAATACCATGCTGTTTTGATCACTGCAGACTTGTAATATAACCTGAAATCTGGTAGAGTAATGCCTCTGGCTTTGTTTTTATTACTAAGAATCGCCTTGGCTATAGGCAAGGTATCTGGTTCCATACAAATACCATTTTTTCCAGTTCTTTATAGTATGATGTTGGTATTTTAATGGGGATCGCATTGAAGGTACCTCTGTATTTCATTTGTCTCTACCTATTAATGAAATTGCTGGGCCAAATGGTAGCTCTATGTTTAAATTTTGAGTGTCTTTCAAAGTGTCTTCATTTTTATTCTTTTTTTTTAATAGCAGAAAATTATTCTATTGAATGGATGTATCATTAATTGAGTCCAGGTATATTTTAAAATGACTAAATGAAGGCTAAATGTTCCCACTTAAGGAAAAACACACAAAGACTATATGTCCATAAATATGTTTCACTTGCAAGTATTTTTTGCATGTCCACTCAAAATGATGGTAAAAGTTTCTAGAATAAAGAGTAATTGGTTCCAGGTTTGGAATATGAGGCTGAAGAGGGCTGTGTACTGGCCATTTTGAATTTTAGGGCACTTTCACTATGTGTACTGATGAATTTTTCAATTGAAAACATGACTCATTATTGCAAAGAAAATGTGTTTTCTTGGAACTCTTAACAAATGTGGTTCAGGCTTGGGACTTCTTGACCTATGCTGTGTTGCAGTCATCCTGCACTTTGAGGTGCTGAGTGCTGCACAACCCGTCTTCTTGCCATCTGCCCACGTGGATGTCATTTTTCGTTGTTAGGGCAAAAATTTCATGACTGCTTTTCTATTTTGGAGCCAAGGTATCCTTTCAAAATAGACACTATTTAGTTCTTACTCTGAATTTGTGTTTCTCAAATGTTCTATTTAAATCAATCAACACCAAATGCAAAAAATAAGGGAAGGAGGGGATACTAGGGTGACCATCGGGATGAACCTGGGGATTGAGAAATGGAGAATACTAGGGTGACCATCTGGATGAACCTGGGAATTGAGAAATGAAGAATACTAGGGTGAACATCGGGATGAACCTGGGGATTGAGAAATTGGGAGTATGTGTGAACTACACGGGAAAGGTGCGAACAAGCAGAGCTGGGCAATCTGGAGTCTTGGTAGTTTCTGGTACATTCTTTTCTAAGTATTGTGTGTTAGTGACAGAAAGAGGGAACTATTACTTTCTATGTAGCAGCCATCATGTAGCTCTGAAGTGACTTTGTGTTTGCCTTCATCTGTGCTGAACATCAGCTGTCTTAGGGTGGACTTTTCCATTTACTCAAGAAAAAAACCTGAAGTGGTTACACATGAAACATGCCAGTAGATTCTGATTTCCTCCTTTGGGTAAATTAGCTTGCCTTATTAAATGATAGGAAAGGGCCCAAATTAATTTGCTTTGTTGATTTATTTATTTCTGCATTTATTCATTCATTAAACATTTATTCATTCTTCACTCGTATGACATCACTGTGGTGCCTTGGAGGGCGTGATTTCCATCTGAAGGAAGAATAATTCAGTGATCTTTTGAGAGATCAAAATCCAATATTTTTTTCAGATATATTAACCAAACCTGATTTTGAAAATAACATAACTTTGGTTCACTTAATCCTTCTAAGATAATGTAAGCAATCAATATGAGATTCACTTTAAAAGAAATCAAGAAAGGTATGTAAAACGGGGTCTGCAAAAAATAAATATTTAGAAATAATGTAAAATAATTTGGTTTTCTCAGAAATGTATAAAACAAACTTTAGTTAGAGCTACGAAAAGTCTTTTTGAGAGGAATAAAACCATGGATGAAGGAATGCATGCATTTTTCTTCAATCATTGTCTACATCCCACGAGAATGAGGAATATGCTGTGTGTAGCGACTGTATTTGGGCATGGAAAGGGCTTAGGTAATGAAATAACAAGGATGCTATCAGAAGAAGTACCACATCCAATTATCTTGCCTATTGATCATCTATTTTTGAAGATGTTCATTTATGAAGATGGTTGAGAGGTCTTATTATATTTCATTTTAAAGAGGGAGATATCTTACATGATGAAATGTATTCCTTTCAAATCGTGATGCCTTTTTCCCTTGGCAGTATTATTTTAGAGAAGACACTGACTAATCACAGTGTTTTAAAAGAAATTAATAGAGATTTCATTGCCATAAAGCAACTGGTAATTCATTTGCCAAATGTCAATGGAGTTAAGAAAGAATTTTGTGTTATAAAAATTTCACAATTTCCTGATTTAAAAAAAAAAACAAAGGAGGGAGCAAGATTCTTTGACACTTTTATGTTCACTGTCACTCTAGAATGTGATTCAACAGATGATCAGCATCTAACTGCACTTGCTAAAGATGGTGGCTGAACTGGTATCGTGTTGTATACTTTGTTTTGCCAGGGAGCATAAACACCCAGTGAAGAAAGTGATGGGTATTTATTTCTATCCATTTCATACTATTATTTTTCCATTTAACAGCTAGATGACATGATTCATTATATTCAGTCATTATTCAGTTATGAATTTCAGAAAATGAGATTGATGAACCATCCATATAGAAAAAACAGTGACACTTGGTGAGTCAGGCTGAGGCTTCCAGAGGTAGAATCACCTGTACACTTCTCCAAAACAAGAATTCCAACCTGGGCTGCTGGATGTCAAAGCCTAAGCCTTTGAGAACTCTGTCATGCTGTCTCTTGGACAACTGGCTTTATGGAAAACTGCCTTAATACAACTTTTAAAATAGGGTATAGCAAAGTAGTACTGGCCCCGAAGTCAAATACAAAATATATAAATATTTCACAGATTCTAACTACATTCTACTTTTGAAGACGCCTTTACATTTTATGCAAATAGGAAAATATTAATAATGCTAAAATTCTTATCATATAATCTGAAAAATATTTATGTTTAAAGCATAATACCTCCCACATATATTCTTTTATTAAAATAATTTTTATTATAAAAGCAATTTATGTGTACTTTAGGTTCTTAAAAATTATAGAAAGGATGAAAATAAAAATATAAATTACTCATAATCTCAAACTCCCCCAAAATAACCACTGGTAATTCTTATTTTTTTAAGCAAATTATGATACTAATAGCAATTGTATGGATTGCATAGATTTAATTCCAGTTTTTAAAAATTTAGCATTTTATCAGGAGCATTTTCCATATTATTTAACATTATTTGCAATGTGATTTATGTGCATGCAAAATATTCCACCTTGAAATTATTTCATAATTTAAACATTTGCCTATGTTTGAATATTTAGGCTATATCTAGTTTTTCCAAATGCAGAAAAATATCAGCAGGAAACATCTTTGAACCACAACCTTGTCTTATTTCTGATTATTTCCTTAGTAAAATAACTATGTCAAAAGATAGGAGTATTTTATGACTATCAATATATGTTGCAAAAATACTTCTATAAAGATTATGCCAGTTTACACTCCAAGCAACACTGTGTATTGTTCCCATCCTACTTCACC
This sequence comes from Perodicticus potto, assembly GCA_963574655.1. Taxonomy (NCBI): domain Eukaryota; kingdom Metazoa; phylum Chordata; class Mammalia; order Primates; family Lorisidae; genus Perodicticus; species Perodicticus potto. The sequence continues at coordinate 52,682 of CAUYRH010082618.1, read as the reverse complement.
ATCATCAGATTTCTTATAATAAAAAAAAAATTTTATCCACATATAATATTTCAATGTTGTTTTACTTAACATTTTTGGAATGCTATTATGGATGAACATCATTTTGTGTGTTTATCAGCCATTTGTCTTCTGTGATTTCCTATGTGCCTCATAGCTGTTTTTCTATTGCAATTATATAGTTTTTCTTACTGTTTGAAAATAGGCTTTATTTATTAAATATATGAGCCTTTTCCAGCTTTCTTACAATCCTATATTCCAATTTTTAGTTTCTCCATTACGTTTTTATGTTTAATATAGTCAAATCTATTGACTTTTTTCTTTTGTAACTTCTTTCTTTGCTTTTTGAGGGTTTTTTCCATATCCTAAGCGTAGATAAATATTTTTCTGTAGTGTCTTTCTTTATGGAGTCATAATTTTTACCCAAGTCTTTAATCTGTTTGGAATTTATTGTATTATAAAGTGAAGCTACAAGTTTATTTTTCCCCAAAATAATGTCCCAATACCTCATTATAGGCTTTTTACTTTACTTATTACTTGTGTTGCAAAATTTTATATGTCCTTAAAAAGTGACATTTTAATAGAAAACAGTAAAAACAAAACTCTGTGCAGTCCATTGAGAGAAACACTCTGAATCTACTGGATAAAGCCCTTTGGTGGGACTCTGGAAAGTGGGGTGAGGTGTTAGATGGAAGTGAGAGCAGTGTGCCACCTAGTGGGCACTGGGGAAAGTTCCATACGGCCGGGCACATTGGCGGTGTCATGTGTTGGTTGGTACTTGGGAGGGTAAAACCTAACAGTCTTTTAACAAGTGGCTCAAAGCAGGTAATTCTTAGAAATTCTTATTCAAGATGTGGACAAGACAATTTAGGTATGCAAATCGGACAAGACAATGAGGTATGCAAATAAAATCTTATGTATTTTCTCATCCTCTCAAAAGTTTTCTTTTTGGTGTATTTTATAATGTAGGTAATATTTTGGTGTCATAGTACAAGAACATAACTAACATATTAAAAATAAATATGCATAGTGCAGGTGCTAGCATTTTTAATAATGAAAATATGTTCTCCAATAAGAGAGGTGATCATTGACCTAGACCACGTGACTGCAGGCACGGCTGTTCACCAGCTTGCAGGTCAGGCGTGAGCAGGAATGGGACAGCTCAGTTCATTCAAAGGCCACCTCCCCTGGGGTCTCAGGGAAGGCAGCCAGTGCTAGGAGTCAAGGCAGAAGCCAGTGATCAGAGACAGGCCATCGTATGGAAGGTAACTGTGGGAGGGTGGTGTGATGCTAGACTCCTAAATTTGTCCTTGCTTCAAGTCATCATTATTTATGGAGACCAGGAAGGAACCAGAGCAACAAGTGAGGGTCAAGTGATTGATAATGCTGAGGAGAGCAGGTGGCAGGAACAGTGGCCCAGGTCACCTGTTCCACCAGTTTTTGTTTCCAATGTAACAAGTACCTACTATACGTGTATAATCGAGGGAATCCTTGATCAGTCATTTCTAAGGCCTACATCTCATTCCTATTTTTAAGAAGTCACCATTAAGCAGTTGTACAGCAAATTTTATCAGCATATAAAGCCTTTGTATTCAGTCCATTCAAACCATCTGTACCCCAACTTTCCTAAAGAACCTGTTGCTGATTCTGGAAAATTGAAGTTGCACTTAGCCTTGCGTGAACTGGGGCAGGGCCTCTTATTTCTTTAGGTTTTGTCAGTAAATGCTGGCTTTCTGTACATTAAAATGGTGCCCATAAACACTGAAACTACTAGCATACCTTCTAAAAATCAGCACTTCTACCATAGCCTTTTAATGTAAGAACATACACTAAAGTAACAAGCCTTGAATGACGTGTGTTATTCATTAACTCAGTTATCAAGACTGCAGAGCAGACATTCTTATAAATCACCTGGCTTCACAGTCACTAACTTATTTACTTTCATGGAAGAGGCACTTATTTTAATTAAACTGGTTCTGTTTGGATCAAATGTGATCAACTATATGACACAATTTAAAAAGCCATATTATAATGGTTCATGGGTGTACGTATGTGAGTATAGGTAGTTTACAGACAAAATGTGTAATACAGGTACTGTAACTGAAATAACTGTTACAAAACTCAATTAGATTCTTATCCTATAACATATGCATACGTGCACACTTATGTATACAAACACTGTGATAATTCATCTGTGTATTTGAGTATTATAAATATTTAGTTTCCAAATTCTGATGAAATAAAATAGTGTGTCTGGATAAAGATCAGCATCTGGAACTATGAAAATGACCATGATTCCTAGATGTTGCATAATTTGCTTGCATGTTTCCTTTTTATTAGTATGTTGACATGCATGTAGATCCAGGCTTCCTTTCAACAAAGATCAGTCATGTAGATTTCCATAAATGGTTATTCTTTTCTCAATAAGAGCAATCATATAAAAATTATAGAACTACCAGTCACCATGGTTGAAAGTACCACATAGGGTTAATAGAGTCCCCATCTGGTGATAGGTTTTTATAGCAGATTTATTAAGATCAGAAATGGTTTTAACTAAAGTTCTGACATCGCTATTATCTATTGAAGACCTAATGGATAATTCCCTGTATATTTCTGGATGTTCACTGTTTTTATTAGGATAATAATTGTTCTGTAGAGTTTTGTTTGTTTGAAAATAATGTCTGTAATGTTGAGCTCATTTTTTTTTCCATAACCAAACCACACAGCGAGCCTAGAGTAAAGCAAAGTCTAAATATGTTTATTACCATTGGCTTCAAAAAAACTGCTGAGAGGTTTGCATCAATATTTTAAAAGAAAACAGACTGGAACCTTCTTGAATAGATGTCATTGTGCCCTTCAGACAAATTTGACTCTGTAAAAAAGAAAGGATTGTCTTGTCTTTTACCAGTAAACATCAAGCATCTTCACAGGAACGCGATAAAGCATTTCCAGGGGGTTAGCTGTTGAGTGAACCGATGCTAGTTAACTAATTCCGCCTTAGAGACAATCATATACATATGCACACACATGCATATTTAATCACACATCCACAGACACACATACACTTCTTTGTCTACTTTTATTTTTCTTTAAAATACTTTTGAGAGGCCTAAGATCATCTTGCTTATGTGGCAGGAGGGGATAGGCATCAAGTTGACTTTTATTAATATTCATATTTATGGTGTGCTCAGCCTTGTGGTCTGTACTCCAATCTCATTTTCTCATGCAACCTCCCAGAACCCTGTGTGGCATAATCTGCATTTACAGATAACAAAAGCAAGATGTCAGAAACCTGTCCAAAGGCAGAAACCTCTCGGCAGGGCCAGGACAGGAGGGCCAGCCTCAGGGTTCCAGACAGACAGAGACGTACCCTCAGTTGTGTTCATGGGACAAGTGAGAATTACACGAGAAGCAGAAGTTTTTGTTTGTTAAGATTTTCAAAAACTCAGAGAGTTTATTGCCAGTTTTATTTTTTTTCTTAAAGAAACATTTTCTTTCATTGCTGGCATGGACACTTATAAAAATAAATGAGAGGTAAACAGATAACAGTCTGCTAGCTGCCTTCATGTCTGTGAGCCTGACACGGCTCCCAAAAGAAAAATTTGGCTGCAAAAACACTTCTGTGATGTTGCTTTGTTAGGGATCCTTCCACCACTTATTTATAGTATCTAGTTACAGCCATGTTACTATCCTTTTTGGGCAAAAGCACATATTCACTTGACCATTATTTTGGCGGAAACTGACGTTACCTCCCACTTCCAACACGTCCTTGTGTACTCAAGCTCATCATTGCGGCATTTAAACTTGGAGTTCCCCTGACAGCATATTTACCTCCAAATTTACCGTCTGTGGGAATGCTGGTGAGGCCTGCTTCCGAGGGCTCTTTGTTTGCAAGGAGCATAATACAGGCATGCTTCACCTTGCATCCCAGATGTCTTTCCAAAAGTAGTTTCTCAGCAAATTATTTTGTAATAGCACCTATTTTTTCTAGATACATAGGAAATACATGCTTATGGTGGAAACATGGGCAACTTCAGAAAAGTACGTGTTATAAAATATAAATAACCTGTCTTGGCAGCACACAGGAAAAGCCGTCATTAAAATGTGTTGATTTATTTACTGCATTAACTCCTTAAAGCATGCACATATGTCCCCCACAAACATATGTAGACATACTTCATACAGTGTGTATGTCTATAAGAAGAGGTTTGACAAAATCGAGTTACGGAGGGGAATATTTTGAATGCCTTTCTTGCTAAGGGTTTCTTAATATTGTGTGCCAGATGAGTATCAGGACTGTATTTATAATTTTTCATTCTTTATTGTTTACTTAACAATTTTCATAGACATTTGCTCATATCCCTGAGGATTCTAGAATATGACATTCTAGAGGCTGCATGGAAATCCATTTTTCATATAATAAAATTCTGTGTTTGGCCATTCTTTCATTGTTGGGTATTTAATACAGTTTTCTCCTTTTTCTCTACTACAAATAATGGTTCACTAAACATCTTTGTACAAGAAATATTAATCTGTATCTCTGGTTAGTTACTTTGACAACACCCTTGGAAATGCTATTACTGGGTCAAAAAGTTTAAATGTTTATAAACCTCACAATATATACGAGATATACATTTTATCTCTTATTTAAAAGAAAATGTCTTTTTATAGAAATATCATAGTGATTTCTCTTTTTTAAAAAGAATATTGATTTCAATCTGCATTTTGATAAAATTTTGTATAGTCAGACACTCTTGTTTTATGAATGGGGAGTTAAGGCCCTAGGTCCATGTAAGAGACGGGGAAGCACAAATTCTGTCTTCAAAACCTGGCCAAAGGCAGTCACATCTCTGTGTTCCATGGAGAAGAGAAAATTTAAATGCTCTATTGAAATGATTTCAGCAGTTGAGACAATTTTTGGTGAGAGAATATTTTAATGTCCTTTTTAATGTTGTGATATATGTTGACTCTTGAGAGTCAAAAATATATGTTGATTCTTGTAAAAACAAGAATCATTTTATTAAACCTGGTTTGCATAGTAATATGGGGTGTGAAATTCATATTGCTGAGACAATAGTTCTTCCACAAAGGTGCTTGTAAGAAACACTGTGCCTGTTTCTTTTGTGTGTTTTTTGGTTTGTTTGTTTTCTTGGTTTTTGTTGTTGTTGTTGTTTGTTTGTTTTTTAAATGCAAGAGTCCTGAGTTTTATTCTTAAGACCCTGATTCACTTGCTCTGAATAACACCAAAAATGATTCATTTTTAACAAGCATCGCTGGTATCAGTAATTCTGAGGCAGGTGGTCCAAGACAACTTGGTGAGAAAAGCCAGTATGATGATGAAGAATTTTGACTTTGGTGCTTTGACACTAGCTGTATATCTGTCTGTAACTTATTTAACTGTGCTCTGCCTCCGTTTCCTTATCTGTAAAGAGGTCAGGGAAATACCAGTCTCTTCCACCTGGAATTCTTATGACAATTAAATAAAATAAGCCATGCAAAAAGAGTTATCTTTAACACATAGTAAATACACGGTAAATACAAACTCTTATTATTACCGTTATCATTGGCATCATATCTGCATCATTATTCCTGCACTGGGAAATATAAAAGTATAATTTTAAATGATTGGCATTGTTGGTGGGTTATTGATTGGGATGTATCCTGCTGTCTTTTTTGACATGTCTAAATTCTGCTGACTTAGATATTTGTCTTATTTTTCTCTTGTTCCTACCCATACACACCATTAGAGTTGAAATTAAGTTGAGATGGAAAGCAGCAGGCACTGCTCAGAGTTTGGTGAGACCAGCTGTAGAAACATCAGGGGAACTTTATCAAAAAAGAGTGACTTTTCTGCTCATTTGCTTGGAGAACCCATCAGGAAGTGCGAGGTTCTCCCGGCCACTGTACAGCTACTTGGCTCCTTGTGTCGGGACACTGGAGAGCTACTTGGCTCCTTGTATCCATGCCAGGTGTTTGTGTGGTCAGTTTCCCCTCAACTGGTTTCACCATAAAACCTGCATTTAAAAAATGCAGAGTTATATATAATACATATATATATATCAGACACGATCATAGCGCACTACAGCCTCAAACACCCAGCCTCGAGAGATTCTGCCTCTTCTGCCTCCTGAATAATTGAGACTACAGGCATGTGCCACCACTCCCAGACATGGAGGTTTTTAAACTGGATATTAAAGATAATATATAGCAAATTCATTCCATAAATAGTTAATAAGTTAGTTCCTATATCTGGCATAGTAACTGTGTTAGGTGCTGGGAAGATGGAAATGGACATATTAGAGTCCCTTAATTCACCTGTTCCCTTCGATGATCTTTCTGAAACAAAACAATCTTCAGGTGCTATTCAACTTCTGGCTACTTTCTACTAAAGATTGATGTGTCTGAGCTTCCTGGCTGCTAGGTATTCAACTCATTTCAAAAATGTACTGATTTAGCTCACGAACTTCTTTGGAATAAAATAGAGTACATGAAAGTAAAAATCAAATGTCTAAAGAGAAAATACATAGAATTATACCAGCCAACTCTGTCTAATCCCCAAAGGAAAGCCCTCTCAAAGGCCTACTTATTTCAAGTCATATTTAGTTAAACAAATACATAACTTAGACAGTCCCCTTACTGTCAGTGGAATTTCTCCCAGAGCTGTAACTTTGTCAACCTGAGTTATCCTTTCCCCTGAAGGGTGATTTCTCCATGGAAAGAGACAGCATTTATTGAAAGGTTTTGGTGCATCCTTAAGCTGGGTACTAAATATTCTCTCATTACAACCTGTAACAGCCCTTTCTTACACCTAGAGCCTTGTCAAGAATATATCAGGAACAGGACAATTGCCTTATAAGGTTTCTACAGCTAAGAAGCTGTTTTCCTTTTCAGCCAAGAGTGGAAAGCAGCGTGGCTGCCAAGTTCTCAGCTGTGGCGGGACGAGCAGCTGCAGCAAGAGGCGTAATTGCCACTCCTTAGAAAGAACAGAGACATGGCTGGACCCATTGTGTTGCTTGATCAGGGCCATGCAGGGTAACAGACCTAGGTGTGGAATTCCCATTTATTGATAATTTTTTAACTTGAGTAGGATCTTAGTTTTATGGTAAGTGAAATTGTCCTTAATTGGTTTAAACTTTGTTCTCTTTTCATAGCAGAAAGTCTTAATCTTCTGTCCACAAATAAGCTTGTGGAGACCTGTAGACCCCTTAAAATAATACCAAAATGTTACAAGCACTTGGTCACACAGTGTGCTAAGCACTTGACAGTCTTCATTGCCTCTATGATGATCCCATGCTTCATATGACCCCATCTAGTAGCTACTGTTTTCATGTCCATTTTTAAAATGAAATCTGAAGAGGTTAAATAGCTTATAGAAAGTTGTAAAAGTAAAGTTTAAATAGCTTACAGAAAGTTGTAAAAGTATATGGCAGTAGAGTCATCATTTTAGGCTAGGCTACCTGACTCTAACCCCCTAGGACATAACCCCTAGGACATACTGAGCCTGCTGGAATTAGAGAGAGGAGAGAGGAAAGAGGAGAGAGAGCATAAATTTTTCTGAAGGCTTACATCTCTGAAGATTTTTAAGTCATCTGATTCTTAAAGGGGTCTCTGACCTCCAAAATTTAAAACCCTCTGCAACAAAGTGGCTGTATTTGTGGACCTTTGTAAGAATGATCTGAACAGAAATAATCTGCTCCAGAGTCCAGGATGGGTTCTATACATTTTGGGACATGATACTTGTTTTATCAGTTTGAACCACTTGGTCAATTCACCAAGAAAATCTGCAGGTCTTGCACTGAGAGTCCTGTGCCAGACGTGAGCCATTCATTTATTACCCATACCACTCATCAGTTTCCTGGGGAACTAGGAAAGATGCAGGAAAGGAATCAGGTCAGCACAGGGACATGGAAATCATAAATATGAAACATTACATTTAGCTTTATCATCTCTTGCTAAAACTGTCATGTAACCCCGTGCATCAAATTGAACATGCCTTGTAATGAGAGTTTTCAACAAGTAAATTATTCTCACACTTTTTTTTTTGAGCCGGGGTTAAAGTCACATACTCTCTGTTCTGACAAAGTCATAATCATAATGAGAGTCCTAGAGTCAAAGTAATAACAGAATTTTGTTCTAACACCCCTGTTAAAATTGTAGGTGGACTGTCTGAATGAACCGAGAACGTTGTCTCATGGCTGTTAGCTTCAATAACTGGAAGGGTTGACAGGGACAATTTCTTTATTGCTTCCCTGGCCTCGGGTGCATTCAGTGAGCCATTTTATTAACATACAAAAGCAGTATGTAAGAAATTCCAGTATATTTAAAGGGGGAAGAATAAAACGGGAATTAACATTTACCAAGCATATACCACTTTCAAAACTTGTGGCTTTAAAGTCCATTAACCCATTTTGGCTCCTTAAATGTGAGTATTTCATAATCCTTTTCAATAAGTATAGGATCTCAAGAGGTTCAGTGAGGCTAAGTAGCTCTGCCTAGGATCCCATAGCTGGCAAGGCAGAGAGCCTGTTCAAGTCCACATCTGATTCCAAAGCATGTGTGGTCTCTGCCACAATGTAATACTTTTGGGAGCTAAATGGCATTTGCAAACCTAGTTCTCCTGAATTGCATCTGTATTTTCAGAAAAGGCCACTGGATCCTAGAGAGGCACTGAAGTAGAATGGCTAAAAACACAACTTCGAATGAGCTACTTCTCTGAACACCATTTTCTTTTCTTTTCTTTCTTTCTTTATTTTTTTTTATATAGAGTTTTACTTTGTCATCCTAGGTAGAATGCCTTGGCATCATAGCTCACAGCAACCTTAAAAACTCTTAGGTTCAACCATATCTTCTTGCCTCAGCCTCCTGCGTAACTGGGACTACAGGTGCCCGCCACAACGCCCAGCTAGTTGAGGAGATGGAGTCTTGCTTTTACTCAGGCTGGTCTGGAACTTCTGAGCTCAAGCAATCCACCTGCCTCAGCCTCTCAGAGTGCAAGGATTACAGGTGTGAGCCACCGTGCCTGCCTGAACACCATTTCTTTATCTAGCATAGTAATAAAATTCAGATGAGGCAGAGGATATGAAATGCTAAGAATAATATCACTACATTGTCCATTGTTACTACGTATTATAATTGTGTTACCCTCGGACAAAAAGTCCCATAGAACAGTGACAGCCAGGTCCAAAGCAGTGAGGCACCCACCTGAGGTGGCTGGGCTTGCCTTTGGGAGCTGTGAGGAGATCAGCTGTAATTCCCTCCAGGAAAGCAGTGGCAGAGAGCAATGTTGAGGAGTGTTTCACCGATAGTAAGTTCTGCAAAGAGACATTTCAGCAAAGTGATCAGCATTACTAAATCTATGAAAACTATGTTAAGGACTGCACTTTCAATCAGAGACATCATCCCAGGATGGAAGTTTTCCAGAGAAGGCATAATTCTATTGACACACAGCCGTTACAGCATTGATACTTAACCCTATGTGGTAGATTTAAATGCTGACTCCTTAAAATAGTTTGCCTACGTTATTCTACCATACAGATCTCCAGCAAAGAGGTGGAGAAAAATCCTATTTCTTGGTCCCTTTCCCATGTTTGCTGTTGCTTAAGCTGTATTTATTTTGGTAACAAGAATATCTGGCCTTCTAGATGCAACTTAATCTCCACATTTCAAAGATGACCTTTCTGAGGGCATCTTAACATTGTCCCTATGTAAAAAATATCTTCCAAAAGACACTGATCTCATGTTTCTTAACACCTTAAATTCAAAAGTATCATTGCCCTTTGCCCTTACGGTATACACAATTTATACCGTATACATGAGTTGTGCAAATATGTGGGATGAGAGAGATTATTATCACACTTTGCTTGCTATGTTTTAGCACTACAGGTAGTCTATTTTTGTTATTAACCTTTTGAACTATTTTGAAATGTGTGTGAGATTGATTCTCAGGTGAAATAGAGCCTTTCATGGAGTATTCAAAAGGGATACTGATTTGGAAGAACCATTTCTAAAATAGGATGCATTTTCTCTCCTTCCAATTATTTCTATTTCATGGTAGGGCCAAGGAAAGGAAGAAACAGTTTTAGTTATTTTAAACCCTCAGGTAGTAATCCAAGTTGCTCAACAAAAGTCAGATGGCCTTTTCCCCTACTCCACTCATAAATACTTGAGAACTGATGTTTCATTGTTATTAAATACAAAATTCACACTTCTATTTCTTTTTCATATATGTGTTCTTCAAATGCTCTTCTAGTTACAATTACCTACACATCTGAATAGAAATGACAGGGTTCTAGTTTACTGTTGTTCCTATTTTATGAGAGTTATCAATTTGGGTTGAGAAGCACAAAGAGCAAATATTGTGTGTTGTGTTAAGCGTGCCTTTACCTGTGTTAGCTGTGTGCCTGCAGAACCCAAGAAATGGCCACAAGTACGGGGCTCATCACTCACTAGGCATTATTCTAAATGCTCTGTTCCCCATTCGAGGGAGGAGACAAAGGCCTGGAGGGAGTGAAACTTGGCCAAGTTCACAGGGCTGATAAAGGAGAGAATCAGGTTTGAACAGCCAAGGTGTTAAACCTTTTCTTCTTCTCTGTTGCACATTTGAAGAATATGAGCTGTCTTGGGCCACACATTAAATACACAAATAGTAACAAAAGCTGATGAGCAAAGAAAGGAAAAAAATTTGTGCATAATTTTCACAATATCTGATGCCTCAGATAAGCCAAATAGGCTTCAGATAATGAGAACACCCCTGTGTTCCTCACTGCCATCCTACAGTGGCTCTTACTGTTTCTAACTGGAAATGAGAGATCATAATTTCAGGAATAAATCTCCTCTCTGTAGGCAGGCATATGTACAGAACTCAGAGGCAATTAATAAACTAAATGACTGCTTCACACCCAAAGTAAAGAAGCCAACGTGCAATGAGGACTTGCTCTGCACATGCATAGGAAGAGGGCACATTACAGATTTTAAATCACTGAATTCATACAAACACACACCCCTTTATGAGGAACATACTGTTTCTCCATGTGATAAAGGAAGAAAGGGAAGCTCAGCTAGGTTAAGCAAATTGTCCAACATTGTCCGATTAGCCAGTAGCAGATTCAAGATGCAAACACAGACCGGAGACCATTATTTTCCCAGGACATCAAACTGCCTCTTCTCACCAGTCATTTGTTCACCAAATCATTCATTCAGCAAATATTGTGCATTTGTTGAACTCTTGCTATCTGCTAATGCCTTGTTAAGCAGCATAGGAAAAACACAATGTTTGAATTCTTAGGATCTAGGTTCAAATCTCAACGGTATCATTAACCAGCAAGTCAGTTATGTACCTCTGCATAAAAGGACCCAACAGTAATATTTGTTTCACAAAAATGTTATAGAAAGCCAAGAAGATATTTGAATGAAAGGTGGTAAAATAAAGCATAAATGCTAATTTTGTTATGATGAGTAAAGTAAATGGCATTAGCCCCACTCCCCAAAATAGCTGGGCAGGGGTAGTTGATAAAGGCAGAAAAGTATCTAAAGCCAGTTTCAGTGTCTCAGGATGATGCTTTATTGATGGTGTGAATAAGATGTTTGGAACTGCAGGGAGAATTGGCATACTACATGTTGGTTACCATACATTGAGCTTTAAAGAATAAGAAAGATTTCATGAGGCAAAAATTGGTAGAGTTGACTGAAACTTCATCATCTGTAAAATATACTCTGGACAGTGGAACAGTAGGAGCAAAATGTCTTTGGAGGGATCAGAGACAAGATTTTAAAGGTTTTAGGGCCAGTTTTTAAAGTAACTTAAAAGCCATGATAAAGAATTTTAATTCACTTTTTACAAACAAGAGTAGTTATTCAAGGAAGTAATGTAATCACATTTTCCCACCACCTCCCACTATCTCCTTTTCCTTCCTCCCTCCCTCTCTCCCTCCGTCCTCTCTTCTCTCTACCCTCCTCTTTTCCTTTCTCCCCTTCCTCCTTCCATTCAAACACACACACAATCCTGGCAGCACTGTAGAGAGTGGTGTGGAGGAGCAGGGCACTGGGGACACAGCCCAGGAGACAGTTGTGACAGTCTGGCGAGGACAGCTTTGTCTTGGCTCACCTTCCCTCCCAAGTGAGCTGAGGGTAGAGGACTGTGAGCTGAGTCCAGTGTTATCCAGTTGGAACCAGGCATGCTGAAGCTAAAAGGTACCTTGGAAATCAGCAACAGGCTGCATTGATTGGACAATTTTTAAAAAATACCAATTCCTGGGTCCTGCTCCACTGTGAGCATTTCCAAAATGAGGCCTAAGAATCTGTATTTTAAAACCCTCTCCAAAGTTATGTGTAGACCAGGAATTGAGAATGACTGGTAGTCAGTATCTTTATTTTATGGATAAAGTAACTAAGTCCACGAGAGGCAAGAGGCTTGCCAAAATCACAAGTAGGTGGTGGTGGAATGAGAACTCAAACTCAGGGCTTCTAATTCTCAACTGAGTACTACCAGCCAGGCTTAGTTCTTTGTGTTGTAAAGAACTACATTCTGTTATCTCAAGTATTCTTAGAAAATACAGTGATTATTCCTTTATCTTGCAAAGCTAGTCTGACATGTTTAATTAATTTAACCAGATCCTTGTTTGCTATATCTTTTTATAAGTATTATCAAACATTGGCGATACACTATAAGGTGTTACAGTGTTGTTAGGCTGATTAACAAGCTTACCAAAATGGAGAATTCTTGGTATAACCACTTTCAAGTTGTTTCGTTCCATTATTTATAGGTGTGTAAACACATCCGTTCATTTCAGGAAAATGTCAGGTTCTATGCAAAGGTCTTAAACATTGTGCTCAGCTAGATAACATCTGTAAATGTACTCTAAAAGGGGACGGTCAACTGTTTGTTTTTGTTTTAACCCTTAGGAAATTAAAAGTAATCCAGTTATTCAGTCCTTCATTTAAGTCTTTAGTCCAAAGATCAAAAGATTTTGGTTTGCACCACAATTTAGCCACTTAAATCTAAGAGACTCTGGGAGCAATCTGCCCTTCCTTCATGAGCTTCAGATTCCTCTTCTGCAAATGAGGATAACAGCCTAACACCCTACTCACACCACCTGTGGCCCAGATTGTTGTGTGAATTCCACTGAACAATGGTGGTGAAAGGGCTCTAGAAATGGCATGGAAGGGCAGGAGAGACAAAGGAGGGAAAGGCCTTTGGGAGGAATTCCTTTGTCTCCCAGGACAGGTTATGGGACTGTCATGGGCAGAGATGGAGCCCTTGGCCATGGTAAATGGGTAGCAGCAAAGGTGCCCCAAGAGATTCTGTTCTTGTGGCCCGAGGGCTCACAAACTTCCGTGGGATTTGCGGCGTACAGGATATCGTAACTCCTCATTGCACTGCGAGGTTAAGGGATAGCTGTGTAGGAAGAAGCCAGAAGCACAATAGGCCTAGAGGTGGTCGGGGATATTTGTTCCTCCTTTGTCAAATTTAAATTTGAGTTCACAGTCTTTCAGAGAAAGAAAAAGAAGGGTAAGACAGTTGTATTTTTTAAGATTTCAAAAAGTTTTACAGATATGAAAAGACAGAGATGATAGCTACACTGAATGCTTCTAAAAGCTCCCATCTGGGTTTTGTGAGGTACAGGCATCTGCTCACTCTGTAATTCTCAAGGCCTATTTTTGAAATTTGGTCAAAATTAAATTTCAAAGGTCAGCAAAGTATATAATCATGTTTGGGTTCTTTTATTCCCTCCAAGTTAAATTTTTTAAAATGGCAGCTAGACTTTTTTAGATTATCTTAGTTTAATGTATGAAAACAGAGCAGAATTTATTTTATAACATGTATTTTTCTTTAAAACTAAGAACATTTAAAATTAAATTATCCACCACTGATGTTCATTTTAAATAAGCAGGCTGGAGATTGAAGTTCTGTTTATATATTTACACTGTGGTGATACAGTGTACTAAATATTTTACAGGCCAGAAATCAAAACAATTACAATTGCTATTAGGAAACATTAAATATGAGATTCTGGCATGACCATCTATAGCCAGTTAGAGAAATCTTTGCTGAGTTGAAAGGCTGTTTCATTACAGATGACCTTGTTTACCCTGTACTCAGAGCTCCATGTACCATTTTGGACTCTTCATTTTAAAAGCATAAGTCATTTTTCAAAGGGAGCATAAGTGGGAAATAAAATGAGAACCAAGCCTATAAAGAATGAATTCTAAAAAGAAGAAGAAAGAAATACAAAATAAACATGGTTGAACACTATACACTAAGTGGAAAATAGGTGAGTTGGCGCGAAATGGATGACTATAGCCAAATATTTGAGAGCTATCATTGCATAAAAATGAGAGGAATTTTAATGGCTAAGAAAATAAAACTTAACTGAATTTTTTTAAAACACATAGTTAATGTCAAATCATAGATGGAGAGCAGAACTTTGCTTCTCAACTTTAGGTGATTAGAAAAGAGGTCAAATGCATTTAGAAAACAGCTGTGCGTGGATCTTGGCTGTGGACGTGGCAACTCAACAAGATTTATAAACAGTCTCACCATGAATTTGGTCATCATGGAGGAGAAAAAAATACCAATTTAATTTAGGACCAGAAGCTCAGTTCCATGGCTGCAGTTCTTAATGTCTTCTCAGGGCACTCCATGCCTTCTCCCAGTTTGGCAGTAGTAGGTAGTTGTTGGTGAATATTTGTGGAGTGGATCGATGACTCTCTCTATGACCTACTGTGTCCCCCTCAGGATGTGTTGATCCTTTAAGTTTGATCTCTGAGATAGCAATCAAGTATCCCTAATAGCAGAAATACATAGAAGCTCAGCAAAGGAGAGCTGAAATTTGCCAGCATTCCCATTGTTTCTGAGGCTATATAGCCAACAAAATGCCCCAGGTTACCAGCTCTCCCTCCTCTAAAGAGAGACATTTGGCTCTCGAAGGGCACTCAGTCTATGAGTTCAGAACAGGACAGGCCTGAGGCACCTGACTCAACCAACAACATTCCCAGGCTGAAGAACCAACTCCACCTTGATTCCATTTCAGGTGAATTAGACAATAGTGAAGAATGACTCTGGACTACATTTGGATAAAACCATGGAATACTTCTAGGATTTTTTTCATAGACTCTCACCCATAACACTAGAAATATGCACATTCAGAATGTTGTTTTGTTATAGTATCACATTCTGAATGAAGCAAGCCTAATTTGGGGGTATATTTTTTATTGATATATAGCATTTGTGTATCTTATAGGGTATATGTGATATTTTTTACATGAATAGAATGTTTAATGATCAAGTCAAGGTATTTAGGGTACCCATCACCTCAAGTACTTATTACCTCTATGTGTTGGGAACATTTCAAGTCTCTATCTTCTAGCTCTCTCTTCTCATGATTGTTAACTGTAGTCATCCTACTCTGCTATGGAACATTAGAACTTACTCTCTGATCTAACTGTATGTTGGTCCCCATTACCCAACCTCTCTGCATCCCCCTGCAACACACACACTGACACTCTTCTCAGCCTCTGGTTACTGTCATTCTACAAAATTTTACTAAGAGGTGGCCAACATGTAGAGAATATTTTGTAAATATTTTGTAAAATTTTAGAAAATATCTTCTACATAAAGGTGCATTTAGTCTACACTTTCCCATTTTAAGGGCAACTTTGGGGATACCCAGTACTCACTAACTCCATGAGATCTACTTTTTTAACTCCTACGTATGAGTGAGAACATGGGATTTTTGTCTTTCTGTGCCTGGTTTATTTTGCTTAATGTTATAACCTTAAGTTCCATCTTTGTTGCTACAAATGACTTATTTCATCTTCTTACGACTGAATAGCATTTCATTATGTATATATACCACATTTTCTTTATCCATTTGTCCATTGATGAATACTTAAATTGGTTCCACATCTTTATTATGTGAGCAGTTCTGCAATAAACATAGGGTGCATGCATAACATTGATGTACTGACTTCTTTTCCTTTGGCTAAAATACTCACTGATTCGCAGTTCTGTTTTTTAGTTTTTTTGAGAAATCTCCATATTGTTTTCCATAGTGGTTGTACTAATTTGCATTCTCACCAATGGTGTATAACAGCTCTTCTTTCTCTGCATCCTTACCAGCATCTGCTGTTTTGGTTTTTTTTTTTTTTTTTTTTTTTGATAATAGACATTTTAACTGGAGTAAGGTGATATTGTATTGTGGTTTTGATTTGTATTTCCTTGATGAGTAGTGATGTTAACCATTTTTTCTTATATCTATTAGCTATTTATATGTCTTCTTATATCTATTCATGTCCTTTGCCCACCTTGATGAATATCTATTCATGTACTTTGCCCACTTTTAAGTGATTTGATTTCCTTGTGCACTCCAGATATTAGTCTTTTGTCAGATGAATAGTTTGTAAAGATTTTCTCCCCATTCAACAGATTCTCTCTTTACTCTGTTGATTGTTTCCTTCATGATATGGAAGCTTTATAATTTAATATAATCTCATTTGTCTTTTTTTTTTTTGGTCGGGGCTAGGTTTGAACCTGCCACCGTCAGTAAATGGGGCCGGTGCCCTATTCCTTGAGCCACAGGCACCACCCCTCATCTGTCTTTTTAAAAGTTTTGGAGCCTATGCTTCTGAGATATGATGGCAAACCTAGTTTGAGCTGGTATTCTGAAACCTTGCTGGCTCACATGAAGCCTGGGTACAAATCCTAAGCATCAGTGACTCTTGGCCCTGTGTTTCTTCTGTGATCTTTACACTAGGTCATGCGTCAGCTTCACGCTGGAGCTGACCCACTGTATCATCAGTGATTCAGAACTGGACTGACTTTCACTCCGCAGAACAATCACAACTGTGTGCAATGATTATAAAATCATTCTTGAACATCTCTTAAGCAGTTGAATAATAATAAATGTCTTAATGAAAATATGGATAACCAAGGAAGATCAAGGGTTAAATGAAACAAAACCAAAATCATAAATCAAGTGTGAAAGTGGTAGGAATAAAGAGACAATTGGTTTCACTTGGCCAGATGAAGGCTGAGGGGGAAATGTTTGAACAGTTAACATGCTTTCAGTCCTGCCAATTTAGTCTTGTGTAATACTGTGCTTTAAATGCTATTATGCTAACAAATAAACCCCCCAAGTTAAATGACTTAAACATTAACTTCCTTCTTCATCAAGTAACGTTTCTAGGGTGGTGTTTAGGAGGATGAGGAGCTGTCCCTCTCTCAGTCAGGAGCAGGATTTTCCCATATCGCATTCCCACCACCCTTCATGCTTCCGAGCGTTAGCATCCAGCTGGCAGAGAAAGAGCACCGAGATGAGCGTGTGGGGGCAGATAGGAGCCAGCCCTGTATGTGGCATGCAGTATTCCTGCTAACATCCAGTCACGTGGCCAAATCTAATTGCCAGGGAGGCAGAGAAAGGAGGACTTCTTAAATTCCCAGGAACAAGTGGAAAATGGAATTTGACAGACAGTTGAGTTTGCCACAGTCATAGTCCTGAAGACTGAATTCCCTGCTTTTCCAGGTCCTTTTGTCTTTAGGGGGGATTACATATAGAACCATTCAAGGAAATTAGAAAATATTTCTTTATTCCTCAAAATCATCATTGAAGTAGATCCTGCAGTCACTTTAGGAAGTCCTTACCATGTCTTAAAACCTTTAAAATATAATTTGCAACCATGCATAATTCACGTGATATAAGGAATCACGAGAGAAAGCTATTCTTAATGTATTTGTTACATAATGAGATGTGTGCTGTCTGGGGTGAGTGTGTATATGTTTTTCTTATTCTCCATGATATATTTTAAAAGAACTGCAGAAGAAAGTGATTGTTTATAATCATCATAGGATAATATTATTATTGTGTTACTCTAGTAAGACTGAAGAAATGGGATATAATTCAGGCCACACAACTCTCTAAAACCCTTCTCTGTTCTCTCTACCCCCATTAAAATGGAAAATCCATCTGTTTGGGTCATTGAGGTTGGATAGTAAGTAATATCACTTCTCCAAAATAGATTTAATAGTAGGGCTGGTGAATGGTTTCCTGACCTGTTTGAGGGAGAGACCAGACCTAGAGAAAAACATGGTATGTGAGTTTTCATATCCATTAGTCAAAAAGAATCAGACTTAAGTTATACTTTAAAAGCAATTATAGTAGAACTACTACAATTTTTGTTCTTAATAATAATCTTACATAGACATATTCAAACTTTTTAATATATTTTTAATCCTAAGTTTTCTTATAAAGGATTCATAATTTAATAATTCTTATGAATTCCAAACCTTTTCTAAATTAATTTTTAATTAGTCTAAATACATGTCAGGGATCCAATTGAGAATCACGTTTTAAAAACTCACCCTTGAAAAAGAAAATCATTATCTCTGGACAGATGTTGTGGTTTAAAGATTATCCCTTTTCAGACCTTCAAAGGGATTTCAATGCCTAACACAGTGGAATCTTTCCCTACACTCCAGAATTAGGCAATACTCTTAATGTGCAAGAGTATCTTAAGACTAAAATGTGCAAATATGATAACAAGACAGATTTTGAAAAATATGAGGAGTATGTTTTGGAAATTTTGGCTATGAATGAAAGAGACAAATAAAAAAAGAAAAAAAGAGGAAAGAGGAAGAAAAAGGCGAAAAAAAAAAAAAGAATTTACCTAAAAAAAAAAGATGGAGTAGTACATGTCTACACATTTTCAGCCATTCCATTTCTTCTCTTATCCTTTGCTGCTCTATAATTGGCCCCAGATGCACATCTACTGTGACACCAAAGGAGATCAGGCTCAGAGCCCTTTCTTGGCCTTGTCCTTTCCAAGTTCTAGGAGAGAGAGTGCTAGCAGCTGCACCTAATTTTAGACTTTTATAAGATCTGAAAAAGTAAGAATTTTTTGTGTTATTTTTCTCAAAGCAGACTCTCAAAATTGTATACCTTTTGTGTGCCACAAAACCTAGATCTTGCCCTTGATTGCATGGCTGACTGGTGTTCAAATAGGGAGATATGCAAATTAACCCTCATCAGAGTGCCTGCTAAGTGCCTTTCCACATCATTTTTTTTCAAACAAACTAATCAATCTCATTAACTGATAGTACCTTCTTTAAACAAGTGACCTATTGCTAGCCAAATTAAAAAATTACGATGAAGTTCATTGGAAGAAGCACTGCACAGATACCCGTGGTAAATAAATGGCAACCAAGATATAGTAAGGACTGAGCATTCAATCTGAAGATATGCAAGCACAGTGTGAATATTTATAATTAATATGTGCAAGGCATTACTATAGGTGCTGTGGACACATTAATGAACACAGTAAATAAACATCTCTGCACACTTGTAGAGCTAACATTCTGGAGAGAGTAAGATTATAAACAAAACAAGTAAAAAGTAAAGTTTATCAGAGGCTGTTGAATGCTATGGACAAAAATTAAATGTAAAGTAAAAAAATCTAGGAGATTATAGATGACAATTTAAAATAGGGCAGCATGAGAATATCTCACAATGAAGGTGAGACATTGAGCTGACATCTGGAGAAAGAATATTCCAGGCAGAGAGAACTCCAAGTGCAAAGGCCCCAGAGTGTGCACGTGCATTTAAAGACCAGCAAGGGACTGAGAGGCTGATGCAAAGTGAACAAGAGGGAAAGATGTGAGGTATAAGATGTAACCAAAGAGGTGCCAGAGTCCCAAGTTATGGAAGGCAATGAGCTACTGTGAGGATGTAGTATTTCTCTGAATAAAATAGAACACTATGAAGGGATGGTGAGCAGGGACTTGAAAGGATCTGATTTACATTTTAGCCTGATTGCATTGTCTGCCTTATAAAGAATAAATGTCTGTGGGTGGGAAGGAGAAGGGAAAGTACCATTACAGTATCAGTAGAGGGGAGGGAGAGGGGCGTACCATGACAGTATCAGCGGTGGGGAGGAGAAGGCGACATATTATTACAGTATCACTGTTCCACTGTGCGCTTATTAAAGCAATTTTGGTTTCTCTATAAGAAAATAAAGAAATACAGAAACACTTATTAGCGAGACACTGTTCCTCTTTGGGCTTTAGCTTGAAGAAGCCAGGTTCTTAGGAAGATTGCATTTTTGGGAATAGAAGTGATCTCAGAAAGCAAAAGATGGGGAGCAACCTGTTTCAAACAACACAAGGAAAGTTAATCCAAGTTAAAATTAAATTCATCTTTATTAACTGGATTCTCAGGTCCAGCCCAGCCTGAAGAGCAGTGGGTTTTTATGCTCTTCCCTCTATATTTAAGATCATCAAATAATAACAGTATGTTAAGAAAAGGAATGTATGCTTACTTGTTTATCCTCAATCATGGTGAAGCCTGCATGAAATTACCAGACACATTAAGGCCTAATAACAACTACAAAATTAAGACACTGTTTATTGTGAACATATTTTTGGTGTGTGTGGGGAGAGTGTCGTTATTTCTAGATAATAATTGCAAATGGGGACTTCACACTGCCACTGCAGGCTTTGCCTCTCGATTCCAACAGCACAGCCTTGTATTAGGCCCATCTGAGATTTTTTTTTTATTATGATAAAAATAGAGACATATAACAGGAAATCTACCCTATAAAATGTTTAAGTGTACAGCATATTACTTTTAGCTATAAGCACAATGCCCTACAACAGATCTCTAGAATTTATTTATCTTGCATGACTGAAACTTGATACATGTTGGGCAGCAACTCCCCATTTCCCCTTCCATCTAATCCCCACCACCATTCAAACTCTCTGCTTCTATGCATTTGACTGCCTTAGATTCTTCATGTCAGTGGACTCAGGCAGTATCTGTCCTCTTGTCACTGACTTATTTCACCTGGCATAATGTCCTTGAGATTCATCCATGTTGTTGTGTATGACAGGATTTCCTTCATTTAAGGTTGAATAACATTACATTGTATGAATATATCACATCTGCCTATTCATCCATCCATCCATCAATCCACCCATCCATTATATTGTTTTCACACCTTGATTACTGTGACTAATGTGTCAATGAATGCAAGAGTGCAAATATCTCTTTGACGTACTGATCACATTTTTTAAGATAAACACCCAGAAGCTGGATTGGCAGATCATATGATAGTTTTATTTTTAATTTTTTGAGAAACGTCAATACTAGTTTCCATGGCAGCTGCATCACTTTACAGTTTCACCATCAGTGTACAAGGATTCCAATCATTCCACATCCTTGCCAACATTTTTTTAAAAGAATGTCTCTTGTAACGAGAATGAGACAGTATCTGTGATTTTCATTTACATTTTCTTGATAATAGTGATGTTGAGCATCTTTTCATATACCCATTGGCCCTTGGTATGTCTTCTTTGGAGAAATGTCAATTTCTTTATTTGGGTTTTTTTAATTGTGGGGGTTTTAATTGGATTCCATTTTTAAAATTTGGTATGGAGTTTTTTTGCTGTGCAGAAGCTTTTTATTTTGTTGTAATCTCACTTTTCTGTTTTTGCTTTTGTTGCCTGTGCTGTCCATGGATGCCAAGACTTAATATGTCCCTATTGCTCAAAGTTATCTACAGATTCAATGTAATCCTCATCAAAATCCCAATAGCATTTTTAACTAAAATAGAAAAGCTAAAATTTATAAGAAATCACATGGGAACTCGAATAACCAAAACAATCTTGAAAAAGAAGAACAAAGCTAGAGGTGTCACACTTCCTGACTTCAAACCATATTACTAAGCTATATTCTTCACAACAGTGTAGTACTGCCATAAAGACAGAGACCAATGAAACAGAACAGAGAGCCTAGAAATAAAACCACACATAAATGGTTAACTAATGTTTGACAAGGGTGCCAAGAATTCATAATGAAGAAAGGAAAATTTCTTCAATAAATGGTGCTGAGAAAACTAGATTTTTTGCATGCAAAACAATAAAGTTGGACATTTATCTTACAACATACACAAATGTCATCTGAACAGGCTTAAATGTGAGACAAGAATTTCTGTAAACTCTTAGAAGAAAATGTAAGGGGAAGAGCTTTACTCAATTAGTCTTAGAAATAACTTAAGATCCTTTCTTAAGAAGAATTTCAGTTAAAAAAAGTTTTCTTAAAAGTAACCATTAAAAAGTAAACTATAAAGCTCCAATGAAATAATTCTTGATTTGGGCTTTATGATTGTCTCAGTCAGCTTAGGCCACATAACAAAAGGGTGGCTTTAACAGAAATTTATTTTCTCATAGTTTTGAAGGCTGAGAAGTCTAAGACAAAGGTGCCACTGATTTAGTCCCTGTTGATGGTTCTCTTTCTACCTGCAGAAGACTGCCTTCTCACCCTGTCCTCACAGGACACAGAGAGTATTCTGTGTCTCTTTGTCTTCTTATCAGGGTGCCAGCCCCATTGGATTAGGGCCCTATCCTTATGGCTTCATTTAACCTTTATCACGTCCTCTCAGGCCCTATCTGCAAACATAGTCACATTGGGGTTAGTACTTCAACATATGTATTGGGGGGTAAACAATATTCAGTCCATGATACTAGTCCAATAAACATTTTTCAGGAATATTGGTCTTGTCCATATCATTCCATTAAAAAGCTACTTAGCAAGTCAAACTTATCTCTTCTCATTTCCAATCCAGACATCCAACTTATGCCATCTTTTTCATCTTGAATTTCTTAATTGTCCTATGTTACTTGGGAGTGTCACTGACAAGCCAAAAACAAATGTGGTATATTTCCAGTGATCACCTGATATTTACTCATAAATACCCTTCATATTTGTGCTGGGCTTTTGTTTATAAAAACCATCTATGAAAACAAAGGGCAAAGTGTTCCTGTTCTTAAATATCTATCCTCTGTGCCAACATATTTGTGACACAGGGTAATGTGTGTAGTATCATTTAACTGCGTAATCTAGTAAAGTAGGTAAATATCATGTCCTCTCAAGATATCCTATTTAAGTTTGATATGCAGTTTTATGATTAATTGGGGAAGACTGCCATCTGCGCATATCACTGTAAGAATGTTATTTTCTACAGTCTTATCTCTATAGATAATCAGAGAAAGTAAATGTTAAGATGGTGAATTTTGAGAATCAGTATTTTCTTCACTCCAGAATAGATATTTGACCTAAAGGGAAATTTTGAAAGGGAAAATACCACTGGAATTAATTACAGACAAGTTTTATAACCTTGTGATATTGATAATAATGGGTAAAATATTTAAGATTATAAAGAGAAAAAAAATTGTATGTAATCATTCAGTTCCAGTTACTCTTCCTTTAAACTCAAAGACAAAAATCCCCCCTACTCCCACCTTTTGCCAAAGTTCCAAAATTGATTCCCTTGTACACCCAACAGCATGGGCTACAATATACATGGGAGAGTTGTGCATAGGAAAATAAACAGCAGTGTAAGTTTGACCTGAGGTCCACAAGCTACACCCTCTGCCTGGAGACTGAGGTCTGAAAGAATGTTTCTGCTCATTATATTCAGCTGGAGCTCCACCTAGGTTGTTGGGACCTCCAAGCCTTCCATGTTTCCTAGCAGGAAATTGTTCTTTCTCCTCAATGAGGAATATCTAGAGAAAGATCAATAGTCTCCACCCTGGCCCCAATGTTATCAGACTGGAATTGTAGAGTGGGGTGGAGGCGGGCAAGCAGCTAAGGTTATAAGAGCAATCTGGCTCCAGCATTTGTTCCCTCTTTGATTTGAGGGTTGATTAAGGCTATGTGGCCCTCAGCTCCCTTCCTCTTTCATCTCTCCCTTTAGGTTCTGCTATTCTGCTCAGGTAGAGGGAATGGCTTAGATATAAGATGCTCCTGAAAGATAAAGAGTAATAAAAGTGAAAACAATAGCTGCTAAATGACAGAATGGTACTAGCTGCCAGGCAATGTGATAAATGCTTTCCAAACATTTTGTCTTCTAATCCTTGTAATGGCCCTAGGACTAGGTGCTGTGATTATCTTTATCAGGAAGTGAAAGCCTTCTAGAAAGGTAGAGTAATTTGCCCAAGGGCTTGCAACTAGAAAGTGGCAGAACCAAGATTTGAAATCTAATCTGTGTGTTTTCAAGCTCCCAAATAATCATCACAAAAGGAACATTTTTGGTAGATTTATATTGTTAGCATATCATTGTCTTTAATCCATAGCAGAAGAGGCAGCTCTCAGATGCTCCTGGGGAGCCCTCATAGATGCTTTGGTACAGGGGAGAGCTGTTGATAGGAGCTCTTAGGAACTGCTCCATTGGGGCACTCACTGTCTCTCACTTCCTTTAGGCTTCCTACTGGGGGCCTGAGGACTAGGCCAGATGAAGGAGCTATTTTTCTAGGACAGTAGCAGAACTCTGGCTCAGGGGAGAACCCAGATGATGGTCAAGAAGAGATGCAAAAATGTTTAAACCAGGAAAGCTTCATCTAGGATCAAGCCAAAAAGATGAGAAATGATCCTAAGAAGATGAATAATTGCAAGCTCAGTGGACAGGAAGTATGGGAGTAGGCAAGTAGGGAGCTAGATGGAAGGAATGGATTGGGACTGCACCACCACGCAGTAATTCCACTGAAATGGAGAGTGCACACTGGGAGCAGTGTGTTTGCTGGTCAGTAGTTCTGATTTCTGTTTGTTTCTTGTGGGGTGCTGGTTCCATAGGAAGGGATGGGCCTGTTGAGAGAATGGTCCTGAGTAGTGCTAGCCATACATGGCCTTCTGAACGCAGCAGGCCATCTAAGTCATTTCTCTTATGGCCCCTTCATAAGGGACCCTATACAGCTGCTTTTGGTAAAAGCTCTTTCAAGGAATGTGTGCATTCTTGAATTGTATTAAGGGAAGAAAATACAGTCGAACCTCTGTGAGTTGACCACCCAAGGGATTGTTACAAACTGGTCAACATACAGAGGTGGTCAACATAAGGAACTAGGTCTGTTGTACTGATATATACATGCAGTGTATGTCTGGTCTTTGAAAATTAGGTCAACTTAAGGAGGTGGTCAGCATAGGAAAGTGGTCAGATATGGAGATTCTTCTACTGTATGTGGAACAATAGAGCATCTCACTTAGTTCCATTCACTAAGACCCTTCATAGACTTACAGATCTTCCCTTAAATCCAGATGAAATCTCAAACTCTATGAAGAAACCCACCCCATGAGTTATAGCAGAGACTCTTTTGCACCTCTTCTGTTGTGTTCAAAATTAGAAATACCAGGGAATTTGGCAGATTCTGAAGTGTTGGTTCAGATGAAAACCTAGTCCCAGAATTAGCCTGCACACATGTGACCTATAAGTTGATCAGAATGTTGCTGTCACAGAGTTAATTCTTGAAGATCTATCTGGGCCAGGAAGCTAAAAGGGTTTCTTGGGTTTTTTTAATGGTTAGTGGGAAACTTCTTAAAAGAAACACTAACAGTGACCCTTCTCCTGTGCTCTAGAATCAGACAGCTTGAGCTTAAAACCCATCTGTGAGCTGTGTGGTTTTGAACACATTTTTCAACATACAGACACGTCTCTGTGCCTTGGATTGCTCATGCTCAAGTGGAATTATAGTGCCTACTTCAAAAGGTTATTGTGAGGATTCGATGAGATGATAGATGTATGTATAATTATTATTATTACCATCATCATACATGGCTATGTTTATTCCCCTCCATTCTTTAGTTACTTAACAAGGTTTATGCTAATCTTTTTGGGCTCCATCTAATTGGCAGTGAGTCAAAAGAGAATTCACCATATACAAGTGAATATATACTAGAAAATGTGTTTGGAAAATTCACCACTGATCCCTTTCATACCAGCATCTAGGATTACAGTTACCTTACTCTTCATCGCCTTCCTGTCTTGTTAATATAACACCACATGGATTGCATATAAACTGTCATTTCAACAGTAAGTAGCCTATTTGAAGTCATCTGTAATTTAAGCTTAAAATTATTAGGCAACTTTCAGAAACTTAAGTAAATAATAAGTAGTCTAATTCTCATTTGATTTACTACCTACAGAGTGCTAAAGTATTCCCTTTTTAAATCCAAAACTAACCTCTCCAAAGGCAAGCTCCCTAGTTCTAATATTTGAAAAATTTAATGAACAAACCTTTTGGAGGGAAGAGGGTTTCCTTTTAGTCAGTTGTTTTCTTTGTCACTTTCTAATCTGTTTTCTACTTTTTATTTACTTGCCAAAACAATACGTTTATTTTAACAAATCAAAATCTGAAATTATACACGTGAAAAGTATCAGTCTTGCCTTTCTCACTGCCCTGGGATTTCAGTGTTAAAAGCTGATGTGTGTCCTTCCATATATTTCTTTATAACAAGCTTCTGCTGATTCCACTTGGCCTACCTTTCCACAAACATATCCAGCTCCACCTGCTAGGTTGAACCATACAAAATTGTCATTTTTACAGGATCCACTGTTCATTAACATCAACCCTCAAATGGAACCTGATACTAAATTTTCTGTTTTATACAGATGAGTTTCTCGTTCCTTCTTGGGTTTGCTTTTGCTGTCTCATTTTTGCTGGACACCCTCCACCCCACCCCAATTTTATTCTGCCCGGACATCTGTTACCTGCCCTTCAAAGATGTGCATCCTTCAGCTTCTTAAACTCCTTAGACTCATTGTCTAAATCACATATTTGGATGGCCTATAACACAATTTAGTATGTCACTATTTATACAGTGTTTAATACAGTTGTCAGATGTTTTGGGTTTTGTCTCTAGTTGCTTCATGTTCTTCTCCCTTAAAGGGACTTAGTTAAGCACCTTGTACAGAAGTGCTCTGTTTAACTCATCTGTATTTATTCAAGTGCTAATCTAATGACATAGAAAATGTAAAAGTTTGTTGAAGTTTTCTTAATACAGAGTCTCTTTTTCTATAAGGTCATTCTGATATTTGTTCATGCTTCAGATTAGAGATTCTCAGGAATATTACCTTTCTTTGATAATGAATTTTGATTGTAGAAGCATTTAATAGAATGGAAATCAATTATGCAAATGATCTCATATCCTAGGTCCACTTCCAAAACAATTTTCTGAGAAAACTTGTGTTACCAAAATTAAGAGCGATTCCCCAGACTACTAACAATACTTATGTTACTTTGCCACAACATAATAAGTATTCAGTGATGTGTTATGAAATTTCGATTTAGTCTCCCTGAGGTTTTTTTCTTTTGAGTAAAAACCTAATAAAACACTAGTAATCATATTTAGATGATTCTCTATGTCTGTAGAGCTAATACTAATATTACTTAGATTAATGTTATTTTATCACAGTTTGAAGTTACTTCCTACATATCGTGAAATTTTACTTTTTGGATAGTATTTAAGAGGTTGTGTTCTTAAGTAGATAATATAAGCTTTTAAGGTCTTTAAAATAGATTTTCCTTGTTTAAGAAAATGATCTCCATCTAGTGGCCAAATTTTAATATTGCAACATACAAGGAAAAATAGCAAAGGCCCTAGAATCAAGTATTCTTTGACTTATTAGTAAATGTTTTAGTTTTAATATGTAATAGTGTGGCTAAAATCTTAATTTTTTAAGACATTTAGCAATATTTTCCCCAAAACTTACAGTGAAAGGCCTGTGTAAGTTAAGATTAGCTTAATTAAATTGGAAAATTATAATGATACTAAATATTGATTTTTTTAAAATTTAGTATTTATGGCTCGATGCCTGTGGCTCAAGCGGCTAAGGCACCAGCCACATACACCTGAGCTGGCAGGTTCAAATCCAGCCCAGAGTCACCAAACAACAACGATGCTGCAACCAAAATAGCCAGATGTTATAGAGGGCACCTGTAGTCCCAGCTACTTGGGAGGCTGAGGCAGGAGAATTACTTGAGCCCAGGAGTTGGAGGTTGCTGTGAGCTGTGATGTCACGGCACTCTACCCAGGGCCACAGCTTGAGTCTCTGTCTCAAAAAAAGAAAAATTTAGTATTTACTCAGTTGAACTGAGAAAACTAAATCAAAATCAAATTTATGTCTCTTACATTTCATAGCAAGGTGATGGTATTTTGTCCAAATTACTTAACAGTAAGAACACCATAATATTCAAAGGAAATCAACATGAAGCATTTTTATATGTATTCACGTATTATTAATAGGTCTTCCTTATGCTGAAAAGCTGCCAAGACTATCTTCTTAGAAGAGAAATCTTTTATAATTCTGCTAGACAGACAGAAACCTTTAATGTTTTCTAGCTCTATATTGAATACCTTCAAAAGCTCTCTTTACTTATTAATTAATTTATTTATTTTGCAAGAGGGTCTTGCTCTGTTGCCCAAGATAGAGTTCAGTGGCATGATCATAGCTCACTGCCACCTTGAACTCCTGGGTTCAAGTGATCCTTCCCCCTCAACCTCCCAAGCAGCTTGGACTACAGGTATACCACCACCACACTCAGCTAATTTTTCTACTCTTTTTGTAAGAGAGCAGGCCTCACTCTTGCTCAGGCTGGTCTCAAAATCCTGCTGTCAAGAAACCCTCCCACCTTTGCCTCCCAAAGTGTTAGTATAACAGGTGTGAGCCATACCACAGAAGCCCCAAAGCCTTTTATAAATATTGTGTAACTCTTCCATGAAGACTTTTCACATATCCCAGCCCGAATTAATTGCTCATCCTTTATTTTTGTATCTTAATGTGCTCATAGTAGGTGCTTAATTAACTCCTATTTAATTAAACATATCTAAGAAGAGCTTTCCTGTGATTCCTAAATCTATTAAATGGATAGAGGCCCCCCTCCCCTTCTGGCCGTCCTCAGGATTGTCAAAGTCCCACATACAAAAGTGCCTATTCAGGGAAAACAGAAACCCCTTGTTTGAGTGTCACAAGCAAATTACTGCTATATATTTATGGTTTATGTGATTATGCAATAGAGCTGGAAGACCTTCAGGAATAACTATTAAAGCCAGTTAGCTTACTGACTTTGGTAAGTTAACTTTTCTGGGACCTGGTATCCTTGTCTGTAAAATGAGTCTGTTCAGCGAGATAGGCTTTCATTGTCCTTCCAGCACCAAATAAACACATGTAGAAGAAAACACAATTCTAAGAAAATTTTAAATTGGAGAACATACTTATGACAGGTCTGGCTGGATTATGAGCTTTTCCTCTTCTGTTTATTTGATGGATTAATTTAGAGTTAGTGTTACTTGGTAATAGATTGATCCACAATACCTCAAGCCTTATTCTTCTACATTGGCTTCCAATTTTTGGGTCATAACTCTATTAATAATTCCAATAAAGAAAATAAAATATGTCTTTAAATTAGCTGGTTAATAGTTTGGATAAAGATTCTAATGGGGAAAATGTTTATTGACTGCTAAACTTGAACTCATTTGTATTTATTCACTCAACAATTCTTCAAAACGTGTATACCTATTGGTTGGTCTTGATTTATCACTTTAGTCTCCTATGGATAATGAGAGTTGACTTTATTTTAATGCTGGTTGATGTTTCACTAGAAAATCTCTTTGTGGATAGTCTGAATTATAATGACTATGATGTTTATAACTGTGGAGAGAGGGGTGGTATTTTTCTCCTAGTTCTAAAATCTATATTGCTGATCAC
The DNA here is from genome assembly GCA_963574655.1 of Perodicticus potto. Classification (NCBI taxonomy): domain Eukaryota; kingdom Metazoa; phylum Chordata; class Mammalia; order Primates; family Lorisidae; genus Perodicticus; species Perodicticus potto. Next base: position 23,162 of record CAUYRH010082618.1, on the reverse strand, counting down.
AGTGCTTGTAATTCACTCAATTCATTCAAACTACTTGATAAAGTTTTTGAAGAGTCATATCAAGTGCCAGTAATACTAACAAGACTCTGATTCTCCATTTACAGAAAGCGCACAAGCTAAGAATGGAGACTAGATGATAAACATTTTCAATTCATTGTAAATTGTGACAAGAGGGCGTGAAAAGTATCTTGGGAGCCTAAATAAAACATAAATAAATAAAGGGAATTTCATAAAGCTCTGGAGTATTAGGCCAGGCTTTCAGGTGAAGGCCAAGTCCTCCAAGGGGCATAGCAGTTAGGCAGGGGACCGAGAGGTTGGGTAGTTAGCGGAAAAGAAGGTTAGACAGGGACAGCCTGTGACAAGGAGTTGGTGGTTCAATGAAGGCAGCATGAATACCAATGGAGGAAGGCTGTAAGCTAAGGCTGTGAAGACAATTAATTGTAATTGAGTGCAGATAGTTAAGCCTTTCAATCTCGCCAAGGAATCTGGATTTTATCCTGAGCACACTCATGATTTACAGAAGGATTTTAAACTGAAAAGTGACATAGTCAGGTTTGCATTTAAGGAAGGATCATAGTTGGTACAGGGTAGAAAATGGTTTACAGAGACTAATAGAAAGGCTTTTATAATAATGTTGGTGATAGTTGATGAGAGTTGGTAGTGGGATGGAGAGCAGTAGATAAGCAGAAAGTCCTGGTTGGATGGGTATAGTGGGCAAGGTAGAGGGAGAAGCCCATTCTTAGGGGACTGACAGGGTTAGACATATGATGGGCACTTGCTGAACTGAACTCATATATTTAGTGATTTACTATGTATTTATTATTTTCAAAAAGGAATTTTGCACTTAGAAGAATACTTTTTACAGAACGGTTCCTTTTTAACTGATACTGAGTTTACAAATACCTGTGTCTTGTACCTGGTCAGTTAACAACAGTATCGAAAACTTCAGGAAAACAATGTGAAGTCGGTGTTTTCTTATTTACTTTTGTCTATTTCAGAATTAGCATTTTGAACAGCAGGAATCATCTGTAAATTTTATTCCTGCTAATTCCACTGTCAATTCCTAAATAGAAGCTAAATGTTTTGCTAAAACATCAACAGGCGAGTGTCCACAGCCACATAATTCCTTCTCCTTTGTTTTCAGTTTTGACGTGGACAATGGCACGTCTGTGGGACGAAGTCCCTTGGATCCCATGACCAGCCCAGGCTCGGGGCTAATTCTCCAAGCAAATTTTGTCCACAGTCAACGCCGGGAGTCCTTCCTGTATCGATCCGACAGCGATTATGACCTCTCTCCAAAATCTATGTCCCGGAACTCCTCCATTGCGAGTGACATGTAAGTAAGGGTGGGTGAAGGGAAGAGAGTGCGCCTATAGAAAAATCAAGTGAATTTAAATCTAGAGTTGATAACGTACGAAAACCAATGATTTTTATTCAACTATCTTTCTCTCCTGTAAACTTATCAAAAAATAATAAAATTATATAAGCTATATAAAATGAATGGTAGATTTAACTTGAATGCACTGTCACACTGGATAACAAACATTTATTTTCCCAGAAAACACATTATCTGGGAAAAGTGAGAATTAAATTTTGAATGGAAACTATAAGTTAGTTAGTTTATATTTGCATAGGACTTGATTTTTAGTTACCCAGCTACCTGGGTATTTTCTAATATTTTAAAAAGCGTTAAACTCACTCTGAAAATCCCTGTAATGTTAGAGTGGGTAGTATTTTGAATATATTGCAATTGATGTATGTAAAAGTGTTAGGATTGGTTTGCTAAATAATTTGAGGGATTTTTGTGGGGTTTTACACAAATTAGAACAGCCTTTAAATGTGAATCACTGGAGGCAAGCACAGAAAATTATTAGACAGGCTCGGATGTCGTTTAAGACATGACACAGTTTGGAAAATAATTAAAACCGACAAGCAGGTTTGCAGATCATAGACAAGCTTTAGCTTATTTTTGGAATACATTCCATTCTGTGTTTACTGTAGGGTTCCTGTTCTTTCTATCTTCAGGAAGCTTCTAGATAGGTCCTCACCCTCACTCAATACCTACACTGTCATTTGTGGCAACTCTATCTCTGCAGAGAACTGCCCTCCACTTTCCTCCTTTGGATCTAAACATTTGTCCAGAAACATTCACCATCTTCTTATGACCCCGTCTCAAAAATACATAAGAGGTTGTAATTCATCTTCTAGGAATTTGGCTATATGAGGGTGCTGGGGGTCTAGTAACATATCGTCAAGGTATTGCAATAGGTCTAAATGGGGGTTCTAGAAATAAGCTTGTGTTTTACTCATTTCCACAGCTTATAGTTCTTGGTTGCTACTTAATTAATGTTGTGTTAATGATATCCCCTCTTCTTCATCCTTGAACTACTTCCTCATCCCGATGGCCCTGTTCCTAAGTTATTTTTAATCCTACTTTCTTAGGTTTGAAATTCAAAACACTTATTTACACATAATGAAAATGTTTCTTGAGCAGCAATGATGTATTCAAAGCTCCCGAACTATGGGTCCCTGGAGGCCTGGCATTTTAGACCATTGTGATAAAATACTGTGAACATCTCCTGAGCTATTTACAAAGGGCTATGGGAACATAGGAGGACAAAGAGAGAGTTTTCTAGCAAAGGGAAGGGTGGGAAGGTACCAGGCTAAAGGAACAACATTTGCTAAAGAAGAGACACAGATAATCATGACTCAATTAAGGAATGACAATCTGCTTGATGTGAGTAACAAAACATGGCAAAAGAGAAAATTCAAGTGCAATCTAGGGGAACTACAGAGACACAGAGGTTTTTAGCTAGGGTTTGGCATAATCGCATTCTTGTTTTTATTGCATTCTAATTACTCTCTTGAATGATTACCTACTAAAGTGACTATAAGGAAATGGTTCATATCCAAGTTCACAGAAACAAAACAAAGCAAATTAAATATGATGATGATCCAAGAAGTGTCAGTAGAGGGAAGAGGTTAGTCGAGACGCAAGAGGCAAGAGGCTGAGAGAATGCTGTGTGTGTATGTATTTGTGTGTGTCTGGGGGGCAGCAGGTAGGGAAGGAAAGTAAAAGAGAATGCTAATATTTTACTCCTGAATGAGTAAATAAATGTGATAGTGATGTGGGGAACAAAGGATAGAGAGTGGACAGGTAATAGGTAATGAATTTGACGTTTACATGATGAGGCTGAAGTTAGTTAAAGTACAGCCTTGTACAGTTAAAGTACAAGGACTGGGAGAAATAGTAACAGTCCAGAGGACTCATAAAAATTAGAAGAATCAATTACCATTTATAATTACTAGGTCTTTGAGTGACAACTGAGTGCACCCTCTTATTCAGGTAATAGGATTAGAAGCCCCATGATTTCAGGAGTGAATTAAAAGCAGAGATTTGAGCAAGTGCACACAACTGTTCAGAACATTGATAAGTAAAGTAGGGAGAGAGAACTAAGGCTGCCTGAGAGGGATTTCAGTTTTTTGAATTCAGGATCCTTGAGCTGAGAGAAGGCTCCAGAAGATAGAGAGTTAAATTCCATAAAAAGAAGGGTTAAAAATGAATCTGTATTTGCTGACAAAAATATGATCGTGAGCTCAGGTGAAGAGATTATTCTTGGGAAGATAGTGAAGAAAAGTATTGTGTTCTTTAAGAAGAACAAAGAAGAAAGGGAGAATTATAAAATTGGAGATGGAAGGAGAAAATGTTTTGAGAATTTGTGGTAATCTGTATGTTTCCATTAAAGTAGAAAGTATAGCCATCAATGACCAAAGGAAAGAGGGATGGGGCAGCTTGAGAAGAAGGAGAAAGGCTAAAAGAGCCACTTTGCAGATCAAAAAAGGGAATAGAATAGGGGTGAGTAGAACAGTGAGCAGCCCCATAAACAATGAAAAAATGTTGAATGGGTGGAGGACCAAGTTGAACATTACCCAGTTCAACTTCATCAAAGGTGAAACAACTTTGATTTAGACAGAGACAAAAGATAAACTCATGGTGAGTTAGTGGATTCTATTTATATAGCAATGTGTTCTATTTTATTTTATTATAGCAAGTTGATTTCAGGATACCAGATTGCTTTTCTTCATACCCTCTACTCAAATTAGTAAATGTTAAATACACACATGTATTTTATGAAAAGCCTACATTTGATATTGCAATATTACTTTCATTTCTAAAGCAAACTTAAAAGAAGGACATCATTTATCTCTGTATCTCAAGAGTTTCTCTGTCTCATTAGACTCACTTGGGAATGATGAGTTCAGTCAGACCATGATGCAGCTCTGTATGTTGCTGAAAAATAACATGTTGACATGTTCAGCTTACCCATCCCCCAGGTATTGACATTGGAGCAATAAGGTTTTCCTCTGGCACCAACTGACTCCTGAAAGGCATTCTTTATACCAGAGAGATTACACTTCTGTGGGAAGCAAGGCAAATCTAGAATTAATAATTACTCTTTCAACTTTCAATCTCATACTGCACATATCTTCCGCCATAAAGGCTTATGCCTCCTCTTCATCTGACTTCTCATGTGGCCCTGTGTAAACCTCAGTTTTCTCACTTTATCTAGCTCATTATAATACTATGAACATTGTCCAATGTCTGTAACTCAACTGTGCTTTATAGAGAATGACATTACCATATGTTTTAATCACTTGATGATCTTATATTTATTGTCTTAGTGAAGCTTTCCTACTAAAAAGATTCCTTAGAAATTTCAAACACAAACAGTACCAAATGGAAGTTTGTGATTAGCTATTTGAAGAAGCTGTTTAGAAAAACTTTATATGCTCTTTAATCATTTAACACATTGTGCAAGTGGGAAGGAGAATAATCACTTCCTAGCAGATTGAATGTCATCATCTCACCTTCTATAAATAGATATCAGTGAAATAACTGAGGCCCAAGGAGAAAATAAAACTAATACTGGCATTAACAATCCTAATACACTCTATGTGTGCATATCACCTTTATTTTTCCAAATATTTTGGTACGAACTGTCTCATTTTATGCCTTCATAGTCCTATTGATAGGGACTATTATCCCATTTTTCAGATTATAGAGCCAAAATCCATGGAGCTTAATCTTTTCTTAAAACACAAAATACATTTTAATCATTTCTAGAAGAACACTATTTTGAGAATGCCATTATAAACAAAGCTCTCTACTATAGCAAAAACTGCTGAGAAACAGAAGTACTTACTGACCAAAGCCAATGAAATTATTTAGCCCTGTAAAAAATTGGTTAAGAATAAAATAAAAGCTCTGACATGTAATAAAGCAAATATACAACCAAGTCATAGAAAATATATATAAGTCTATCAGACTAGGCTCAACTTACAACCTAAAAATTAGCTCTGCAAGCCAGAAGACAAAGTTCCTGGCAGCTTCTGTTCAGAGACCAGTCTATTAAATATACATGATATAGTATTAAATTAATCCTTTTTTTTTTTGAGACAGAGTCTCACTCTGTTGCTCTGGGTAGAATACCATGGTGTCATAGCTCATAGCAACCTCAAAACTCTTGGGCTCAAGGGATCTTCTTGCCTCAGCCTCTCCAGTAGCTGGGACTACATGTGCCCACTACAATACCTGGCTATTTTTAGAGATAGGGTCTCACTTTAGCTGAGGCTGGTCTCTGACTCCTCACCTCAGGCAATCCACCCACCTCAGCCTCTTGACTTAATTCTTAAGAAAAAATAAGAAAGAGAAAAATGTTAAATATTATCATGAATACAATAAATACATGAAAAATATGAACTACCATTGATAGTTAAAAAATTTTTATAACAACAGAAACATCTAGGTAACAGAAGGTTGCCCAAGTGATGTCATGAAGAAACATCAAGGAAATTACAGAATAAACAGACAGTTACATTTTTTATCTCTCAGTATTTCAGCTTGTGAAGAACAGTTACTTCTATTGTTGCACATTGTCCAATAATATAGTGGGTATATCTGGAAACATACAAAGATATGAAATACTGCAAAGATGAAGAGGAAAATTAGCAATGAACAGAAAAATAGAATTTAGCCATAAAACCATAAATTTATTAAATATAAGCTACCTGTTAAACCACTTAAGTTTTTAGAAAAGTATTCAATTCTCTTGGATAACTAGCCCTCTCTTCCCCATCCTCTGTTGAATGAACACTAACATATAGACTCCAAAGATGACCCAAGCAACTCTTTGCCCATAATGACGTACTTTACTCCTACATACAGTATAAAGGATTGGGGTAATGTGTGCAGAGGGGCAATGAGGAGTGAGTGCACTCAATGTATCATAGAAAGCTAGATCACACCTAGGGTACAGTCCACTTGTCCCCATGCACCATACAGACATTTAGGACCTTATTGATCATTCCCTTGGGGTGCCCAATGGGGGCATTCTCCCAGCTAGTAGGCATTATCCCTCACCCCCACCTCAAACTGCTACCCTCTGTTTAGCAGCCCTCACTACCTCTTGGGCCTCTGATGTGGGTTTTCGGTCATAGTCATTCTCCCTCACTTCTTTTGCCTACTGAGTAGAAGGATGATGTTGTGTCTATTCCTGACCTTGAAAACAGAAGAAGGATATCCTGTATGTCTATTCATATCTTCTACTCCAGGTTACATTATTCTTCCTTGGTCTTATTGGGGTCTCTCTAAAAATCTAATAAAAAGACATGTTGCATTACAAAGGTTCTAGTTCTCACTGGAACTACCTGAAAAGTTTGAACCCCCTCCCCCAGCTAGATTGCAGATTTCAAAATCATATCAATTTGCTATTTGAAAACTTTCTTCCATTAACAAAACACAGAAGGTATCACTGCCAAATATTCCGTTCCCCAATTCCTGGGTGTTCCCAACTGAGAAGGAACTTGCTCTACGGTGTAGGAGTAATGGGACTGGGACCAGGATTCAAAAAACGTGCTGAGGCACCCTGAGATGACACAGGGAACTCGCATGGGGGCAAGATGTGCAAGAGGTATTTTAAACTTTCAAGAGAAACACAAAAACATCTGTCAGCCACCTTGAAAACTAATAGCTTGAAATAACTCCCAGGTTTGAATTTAGATCATGACATTCCTTTCTGTGATATCATCTCCTTTTAAAACTAAGGTTTGGTCTCCCATCCAAGTACTAACCAGGCCCGACCCTGCTTAGCTTCCGAGATCAGATGAGATCGGGCGCATTCAGGGTGAGGGAAGGAGCGAGGGGGGTGGGGTCTTGGGGCCTTGGTGTGTGCCACACCTTTTGGGGGCAAAACTCAATTGTAAGAGGGACTTTACCCAACAAATGCAACTAATGTAACATGGTTTCTTGTACCCTCAATGAATCCCCAACAATAAAAAAAAAAAAAAATTACAGTATGTATTTTTACTGTACCTTTTCTATGGCTGGATATGTCATGTACACAAACACTACTGTGTTACAATTCAGTACAGTATCAGGCTGTACAGGACTGAAGCCCAGGAGGAATAGGCTATACCACATTTAGTCTAGGTGTGCGGTAGCTTACACAATCTCCTAACAACACATTTTTCAGAATGTATCCTTGTCATTAAGGCAATGCATGACTGACTCTTAAGGTTATTTATTTTTATTTTTTAGAGACAGAGTTTACCACTCTGCCCTTGCTAGAGTAACAGCTCTAGCAATCTCAAACTCTTGGGCTTGAGCAATCCTCCTGCCTAAGCCTCTTGAGTAGCTGGGACTACAGGTGTCGATCAGAACGCCCAGCTATTTTTTGAGACTGAGTCTCACTCTTGCTCAGGCTGGTCTTGAACTCCCGAGCTCAGGCAATCCACCCACCTTGGCCATCCAGAGTGCTAAGATTACAGGCATGAGCCACCATGTCTACCCCAAGGTTATTTATTTTTACAAAGAGTTCAAAAAGGCACTCTGCTTTCTACAGACTGATTTCACATGGACAGTTGCTGAACTTTTGAATATGAGTAACAATTAAAGGTGTAACTAATGATCTTTTTATTCTAAGAAGTCAAATACTATATCTTAATACATATTATGTGGTTTAAATATATATGTTTACAATTTATTTATCTATTACATACCAAAAATTGATTTTCTAAAAACCTAAATTTTTTTTAGGAAATATCGTAAGTAATTAACTATTTTCTAAGAACATGGTAGGAAGTTCAGGCCCTGGCTCAAGAAACAACATATTGTGCCATTTTTCTTTCTTTTTGTTTTTTTTTTTTTGAGACAGAGCCTCAAGCTGTCACCCTGGATAGAGTGCTGTGACATCACCACTCACAGCAACCTCCAATTCCTGGGCTCAAGCGAGTCTCTTGCCTCTGCCTCCCAAGTAGCTGGGACTACAGGCACCCGCCACAAAGCCTGGCCATTTTTTTTTTGGTTGCAGCTGTCATTGTTGTTTGGCGGGCCCGGGCTGGATTCGAACCTGCCAGCTCAGGTGTACGTGGCTGGTGCCTTAGCCCGTTGAGCCACAGGCACCAAGCCGCCATTTTTCTTTAACAGTGGAATATAAATCATATAGTTTTGGTGTATAATTATTCACTTAGGCATACACAAAGCAAAAATATTCTTATTAGATATCACTGGGACGTAAGCTGGTCTGAATTCAAAGTGAAAGTCATATTATAGACGCTTTTAAATGATTCACTTTTATTTTTTTCATGTAAAATAGTAACTCTAGTTAACTGCCCACAAAATGTTGTCTAGCAGATATGCAACTGAGGATCCTTTAATGAATAAATAAGAGATTTTTAGTAAGTGTGGCATCTGAAATGATAATGAATATGCATAGAAATCTGATAGTTCCTGGGGCTACTTTAAGTAGTTAAGAGCCACTACATGATTCAATCTTTTGAGATCTTTCTCATCTTAACCCAGTGAGTTGTTAAGCAGGCAACACACAGCTGGGCGAGAGTGCTAAAGAATATGTGACCTCTCTTTTGTCCAGCCGGAGACAAGGGTGTGGCTTTTGGTATGCAATTTGACTTCCACACACTATTTATGGCATGTTCAGAAGGTCAGCGGGGAAAAGCAAAACTGACTCTTTCTTACAAGGCAGCCCTGCAGTGTTTGTTCTCTTTGCTTATGAAACAGAAATGGAGGTGTGACCTGTACTATTTCTCCTGACTGGTCGTAACTTGAGAAAATGCTGTCTGCTCAAGACCTGTCTACATTCAACACAGATAGCGTGGGCAGATCCATCCTTTTCGACTGACACGTACTGTTAACAATCTTTTTCTTTTTTTTAAGGTTCAATTTGCTTATGTAGAGTGTAGTCAATTCTGCACCCCCAATTCATCAGACATGTCAATTTTACCCAAGAGGCTCTGCTCAAACAACACTCTTTCTAGTTGTACTAAATCCAGGCTGGACACACAGCAAAATGTAAGAAAAAGGTTCAGACTTCAAATTCCAGATCCTAGGTGCCAGTGTTCAGCCTCAGAATCACAGAAAAGTTTCATCAGGCTCATTTATAACTTCCAAATACAATATATAGAAACCTATGATTCTACTGAAAATTCTTATCTGCACACTAGTTAAGTATTCTTCTACTAAAATGTTTTATTTAGCTGTATCAACAGATGAAAATAATACTCTAAGGAAAGATAACACTGATCTGGGTTTGGTACAACTGGAAAGGGTATTGTCTGAGCAAAGCCTTTAGATAAAATTGACAAGGCTAATAAATTGGGAGTGCAGAATTAACTACACTCTACATAAGTAAATCAAGCTTTAAAAAAAGAAAAAGACTGTTAACAGTAGGGGTCAGTCAGAAAGCCCTGGGCCGTCCAAAGTGTCTGTGTTGAATACAGACAGGTCCTGAATCTGGCAGATAAACTTGGCTTCATCTACTTCATGTATATTTTTTCCTTCCTTTGGAAAATCTAAAAGCAAAGCCTATATGAATAATATCAACCGCTTATCAAAAAATGTCACTTTAAAGAAAGAAAATCTTTCTACGTGTTTTTAAATTAACATTGGTATATTTAGACATCCAGAAAATATAGTTAAGAAAGAAGAAAATCAAAAACAGCATTAACTTAATTTTCACTTCTTTGGTTAGCTCTTTCTGCACTTATACATCATTTATGTAAAGTTTGATTTGGAAAGCTGGCCTCTGAAATATTCTTCCCTAATGGAAAGTAAAAAAAACAAACCAAGATGATTATTTTTACAGCACAAACAAATGTATTAGCATTTATGTAGTCAAGCTAGAAATGACAAAGACAGTAAGAGTACCTCACACAGTAAGCATTTTTTTTTTAGTTGCAGGTGCAGTATTTACAATTAGCCATTTTTATCATCTGTTTGCCACAAAGGAATTTGGACTCTAAAATGACAGCCTCTTTGATGGAAATGCTACTGTTTGAAATTTTAGCAAGGATTGGCACAGGAAGATGCATAATGGTTTACAAAATTTTTTTTGTTTATTAAATTTTCTTTCATTTCAATATGCCCAAAAGTATCTCCAGCTGAATTTGTAGGAGAAAATGAAAAATAATTCTTCAAAAAATTATACATAATATGTCCATTAAGCCTCTAGTTGAGAAAATCGACAATATGTATTTAGTGGAAAGAGGACTTAGAGACGACCAATTCCTTTTGGCAAGTGGTTTACCAAAGCAATGACGAAGCATGACTTCCATAACTTTCTGCTAGAAACCTATCTAGTAAGCTGAATGTAGCCCCTAAATGATCATAATGGTACCCACGTCTGTTCCACTTTCTTCCCAGAAATTGTCCACTATCATTCAGTGAAATAGATATATTAATACTCCTTTATATACTAAGAAACTCCTTGAAGGCCTGTTAACTTCATGAGGCATCACCCAAATCCAAGAAAAATGCCAGCAAAGAGATTTATCTCTAACATCTTGATAACAGGGGGAACAATGCTCCCAACCCTCTCTACTTACCTAGGAGTTTTGCGATGATATAAAGGGCTTGTCCCCAAAGAAACAGTTTTCCATCACGGCCACAGTTGCTAGGAAATCTCTTTTGACTACCTGGTTTTTTTTTTTCACATTCTACAAAATCAGCTGGCACATAATAGTACTTTGGTACGACAGGATAGCCTATGGAATTTAAAAATAAGTATTTAAAATATAACAAATCAGTGTCTTCTCTCAACTTCCCCTTGAAGTAATTGTAATGATTAGGAGGCAAGGAGAAATATTGTACAGATTTGATAGCTAGAGAAAGTTTGGATTCTTATTTCTTCCAGATATTGCCAGTGAAAAACATGGAGAAATACTTGACTTTAAAACACTAATTCAACAGCATTTTGCTATACTTTAGCTAACAGCGTGTATATAATCTCCTTTAACAGCATTTAATTTTTAACATCTTTAAATGAATCAACAAATACATAGTAGGCAAATATTTAGAGCCATAGAGGAAGCTATTTTTAACAGGATTAGCCTGTAGAAGCTCCACAAATGAGATACTGTGTGATCTTAAATGAAGAATTATAACCCTGAGCCATTGCTTAGAGCAAAGAAATCCCCATCTAACCATTAGCCCATTATATACTACTCAATATCACTGAAGAGAGAAAGCCATCTTCCCCTGTGACCAATCTGTTTAAAAATATTCATTGGTAAAACCTAAAATTATTCTTTATAGAGTAGGATCTTTGTAGATGATATAAAGGGTGAAATAATCAACATTCTAAGTAGGGAACTTCAGAAGACTTTTTGCAATATTTGTCCACAATAAACTTAATTTTCCTGATAAAAATGCACAGATTTTGTTAAAATTTTGCTTCTTTATGTATCAACTATTAGTGATATTTGTGTCTAAAGCCAGTAAAATGTTCTATGAAATACAGGGAATACTTTCAAAAATCACTCTCTGAACCTCTCATGACTCTCATGAGCCTACAGTGAAGTACATTAAGCTACTTATCTCAATACATCAGTAGTCCACCACCAAATGCTAAAAATCTGATTCAATGGATTGCAAATATTATATGCATTATAATATTTTTTACATTATTTCTCACATTAGGCAGTAATTATTTGTAGCATAAAGACAAAAATAACTGCTTTTTTTTTTTGCCAGAAGAAAAAAGCAGCCTTACTTTCAGATTCCAGAAAAATAATTGCTTTTAAACATTAATATCTATTTGAAATTCAATGTTCATTCATAGGGTAAGCACATCACAAACTTGGGGTGAGCAGGAACGGGCCTGTGCATCAGATTTCAGTCTGGGCATCATGTCCTATGAGGTCTTGCACGCGCTCTCTTTTCTTAATAATGCACCATAATTTTTAACTTTCATATAAATATGTTTTCAAAGTTGTTTGCTCATGAGAATATATTCATATTCTATTAATACTTTCAAATCCCAAAGACACTTAGAATGTCTCCTTCAGAATTCCTTTGACAGTTAGTTTTCTAATAATAAAGAAGAGCCAGTTATGTTTCTTTTATGGTCCCTTGCTGGTGTTTAATTGAAACCAATATACTCTTACTCATATGATGGGGCCTTTAACCATTTAGAAAATATTAAATCTACCCTCAAATAATGACATTTTAGCATTGTGGCATACATTTAAAGCACAACGCTAAATGCCAAGAAACAACTCCAAAGAGGAGACCAAAATGTTCTCCACCATGCTGGTGCCTTTAGATAAGGCGGACCTGTCCAGGGAGCCTCTGCAGGAGCAGCATTCACCTGACTATATAGTATTTCCAGTGACCTGAAAAAAAAACCACTGCTTTATATTACTGTCACACTATACAGAGCAAACGCATTACATAATAGACGAAGAAACTTTGCCTAACTCACCAGATACTTGAGAATTATCAGAGCTATGACCACCTAAATTCATCTCCATCCTTGCTTTATCTAATGACCTTCTTTTATAAAAACAGATTTACTACAATAACTAATAGAGGTTATTCTTTCTAATTTCATTTGATTCACTTTTTCAATTTAATATAAATTATATTTATAAAGAACTCATATATTTCAAAATAACATGAAAGAAAATGTTGGTAAGAAGAATTTCTTGAAAAAAAAACAAAAACAAGTATACCTTCTGTGGTCTGATGCAGCACTGGAGTCAGAAGATCCTGATATTCCTTTACTTGTTTGGGGTTGCCTCTAAAAACTCCTAAAACACAAAGTATAAAATCCAATAGCAGTTGAGCATCTCGAAAATTTTATATAAATGATAATAAAATTTTTATGTAAATGATAATAAAAATTGAAAGAAGTAATACTAATATGTGTGGTATTTTTTTCAAGAAATTGATTTTAGAAAAACATGCTTGCATTCAGAACAGGAAACTCTTCCTAAACCCCCCATCCACCCACCCTACTCCTACCCCGCAGCTCCAGTGCCAAAGGCTCTGTTCCCCTCTTATCTATTTCTTTATCTTTCAATAAACTCTGCTCTTTTTCTTAAAAAAAAAAAAAAAGACTGAATTATTACTAAAATTTCTCTACTTTTAAGTATACATATTCTCTCTGTATGTGTATATATATATGTATATATATACACACACACACACACACACAGTGTCATGGATTATAGTATTCATTATTTCTATTAATAAAAAATTTTTCTTTATAAATATGAAAAATATATTAGTGTTATTTTTAAAATTCTTCAAAGCATTTTTTAATTCTGGAAATAATTTAATATTCACTTAGAAAGGAAAAAAGCAGACACCACTGAAGTACAGACTGTTTTGCTAGCTGAAAAGAGTCATATTCCATTTCTGTTCTTCTTTATACCACTTATATCCTATTGTTTAAATTTCAGGAAAAAGCTCACTTACCATCAATCATCATGTAAAGGAAAAATATGGGAAATTCACATTCAATGCCATCAAATAGCTAAAACAGAAAATAAGACATTAAATTTTAAACCAACAATTAAATTAAGAACAATTATAGTCAGGCTATATATAAAAGATTTCTTTATAGTAATAACTTAAAGCTGGACTGATTTTGTAAATAGTTTCTCTGTTCTTTCTGAAGTACGCGGATTATCCCAAACCTCGTTTACTCAATGCTTCCAACAGTGCTCCTTCAATGAATACTACTGACTACCTCACGGCGGCCACACACCAGACAGAGAACTCCCCTCCGGGGCTGACAGCCTCGCGGGGAGGCTGGCATGTAAATGAACAAGTGTCTGCACACAGTGTATCAGTAACAGACAGAATCAGACACCTGAGTCTGCCTTGGGTCAGGGAGGGTGTGCGGGGAAGGAGACGTTTTAATGCCTGGTGAACTTCACTGGGGAGATAAGCTAAGGGAACTCCAGGCAGAGGAAACAACAGTACAAATGATAGACTCATAGAAACATAAAGTATGTAAAGGAAACTACCAGCAATTCAGTATTTCTAGAATAAGCAAGTAAGAAGCAGTGAGAGAACTGAGGCCCAGGAGATGGGCCAGGCCAGCCGGATCAGGAGGGGCCTGGAGGTCATGCTGAGAGACTGAGACTAGACACTGGGGAGAACTGGGAGCCACTGGTGAACACTGAACAGCAGCAGATTGGGCAGCTGATACTATCGAAGAGAGTTACATGGCAAGAAACATTAACCAGATGAGCTGGGAGCCTGCTAGAGAAACCCAAAGACAACAGCCTGAACCAGAGTCCCTGTCTCAGGGCTACTGCCAACTCTGCCGCGGGCAGTCCTGTGCAGTGAGGGACGTTGAGTGCCATTCCCTGCCTCTACCTTCCAGACACCAGTAGCACCCACCAAGATGCAACAATTCAGAAGATATACAGCCCTTGTCAAGTGTCACCCTAGGTTACATACCATTAGCCTAAACCAAGAGTAACTGAGAGGAAGAAACGGAATGCCAGCTGTGGTGACTAACCATGGCGGGTGACTGGGCAGGAAGAGCCTACAATGGTCTCAGGTTTGGGGCTCGGGGAGAGGGGCCGGCGGACTGCAGCCATCTAAGCAAGGACACCCACAAGGCAGAGGCGTGCGTGGAAAGGGCACTCAGGGAGCGGCCTGAGTGTGGGTGATGGGCAGAATGAAAGGAGAATATGCCGGGGTGGACCCCAGGGGAAGTGTTAATAGGCAGCAGAGAGAAAAGGAACCTGCAGAAGAGACTGAGAAGGCCAGTGAGAGAAGAGAGTGAAGAAGAGAACGGGGCCACAGCAATGCAGCCTGTCTGAAGAAAGGGACTCAGCTAAGACATTCAAATACCAAGAACTCCTGTGAAGAACGAGGAGAAAAGCATCCACTATGACACAGCAACCTTGACTGACTGAGGCCAGCAGAGCTCCTGGGGAGTGGGAAAAGCAGCCCGGGTATAAAGGAGAGTGAGCTGGAGCTGATGAGGAGAGACGCCACGACCATGCCCTTCAGAAGTGTGGCTGCTAAGAGGAAGGAGACAGGAGGAAGGCAGGGATAGGGGTTGAGGAACGGCTTTTGTTTGTTTTTTCAATGATAAACATCAATGTGTTTAAGCTGAGGATAAGAGTGTTGATTTAAGCTGGGTAAACAAGACAGAGAGAAGGAAGTGGGGAAGATGTTTTCTTTCCATCAGAGAAGAAAGCAAAGTCTCAGGAGAGTCCTGAAAAAGTGAAAAAGAACAAGGTGGAGCCTCCTGGAGAGGAGCTGGCCTCAGAGAGCACAGACGACCCAGACCGGGGCAGAGCGGGTGAAGACACCCAAGGTGGAGGAAGCCATCCAGAAACCAAAGGCTAGCAAGTAGGAAAGAAAAAGTAAAGTCTGGGAATTTGAGAACAAATGAGAAAGAGCTAGAAAAGCCTTCCAGGGGAGTTCCTGGCAATACTGCATAGCAGGACTGGCAAGAACTGGGGGTGGGTAAGAGGGAGTACTGACGGGGGCGGCCTCTGCAGCGTCTGTGGCTTTCCTCACCGGAGCAAGCGGCAGGGCAGAAGCAGAGGGAGCTTGCAGGGCTGACCCAGAGCTGGATGTCTGCAGCGCGGTAGGTGTAGGTGGGCCAGTTCCAGTCAGTGTAAGTGCTACACACCGGCTTAGGAAATGTATTAAATAGGAAAGAAACAATTTAAGCCTTCTAAGAGATAAATGGATCCTCTCAACCAACCTAGTAGATGGTAACTCTGCTAACACTGCTCAAAAATTTCAAAAATTCATATAATAAAATGGTTCCTAATGCTCCCCAATTGATAGCCAACTGTGAAATTAAATAAAATGATGAACAGCTTGCCTAGTTTTCCTGCAAAAGTGAATAATAAATTTTAAAAGAATAGTATGTTCATTGCTAAACAAATTAAAGGATGTGATATCGACTATATGTTTCCTACTTGCAGATTTATGGGGACCTTATCTGTCTTCAGTGAGCAAGGCAAAGTTATACCCATGTTTACAAAACTAATTTTAATCTACCCTACTAAGCAAAGTGGTCAGCAGTGTGCAGGAAATGCTTAGTTTGGGATTGTTACAGTTTTCCAGATGGCTTCAAAGTAGCTAGCATAAATCTTAATATAGTTGTGTGTGTATATTTTCAAAATACAAACTATTTTAAAACTAAATATTTAGAGGACTGTATTTCAAAGGGAAGTGTCTAAATGAAAGAGATAAAGGAAGAGGGAAAGGAGTATTAGTTTTAAGTAGAGCATTTGTTTAAGAGATTGAAAGCCACATTACAAATAGGTATTTGATATCATATAAAACTAATATGGAGCACGCAGGCAAAGGACTGAAAATACAGAAGAAAAATTATTCACCCAGTGAATGAATACAGCCCAAGATAAGCAAATGCCTCGGTAAGAAGAGCTAGTACTTACTAGGCATTTACTATGTGTCAAGCACCCTTTTAAGCCTTTTATACATGTTAAGTCATTTAATATATACATAACCTCGTTATTCAGGCAATACTACTTTATTAATGAAGAATATTAAAAACAGAGAGGTTAAGTAACTTGTCCAAGGTCACTTAGCTAGTAAGAAGCAGAGCCAGAATTCGAACCCAAGGGTCACTCTCCTGAATTGCGCTTTTGACTACTCTGATACGCTACTAACATGGGGGTATTTTTTGATACCTTAATTTCAGCTGGTTTGTAGTAGCGTCTACTGGTATCTTCCAATGATGTTCTATATCCATCTCTCAAGAAACGCTTAAATCCATATTTTCCTTTTAATTTTCTAACCACTTTATCAAGTGTCTGGCTAAACAGAACTTCATCATCCAGGGCAAATGCAGGGTAACTGATGCAGGGGAGGAGGGCAGCATCTGTGTTCTGGGCAAGGAGAAAAAAGAGGCTGGGATGTCTGCAATGATGCATTCAGCACAGCCTGAGAAGAAGGACGGAGATAAAAAGCCACAGGGTTATCAAGATGCCCTGTGCTCGCCCTGCTCCCAGGGACTCACTAAAGCTTGTCCTGCTTCAGTGAACTTTACAGAGGAGATAACAACTTTATGCTTTAAGATAAAGTGTAAGGTCCAACACTGGACACAAACTTCAAAATATTAATTAAAACCATATGCAGAAATTTAATACTGATACTCATCGTAACTGAATCTTTCTCAACAATTTGCTTATATGCATAATAGCGAAAAAGAAAACAGTCTAAATGATTAACAATTAGTTCAGTAAATTAGCGGCCATTAAAGTTTTTATTGTAGAAATCTGCTTATTGATACAGAAACATGTCCATTCATAGAACTAGGCTATCAATCATTAGGAACAATATGGTTTTAGACTTGTAAAATACAAATATTTGTGCATAAAAATATGTGGAAATGTACATACCCAAACCTCATGCTAAGATTATATAGCAGTGGTAGACTGATTGGATATTATGTTATTATTATTTATTTACTTTTGTATATTTACTTTTGTATTTTGCTTTTCTTTTATTATAATCATATTACTTTGGTAATACAGTTACTTTTAAATAATTGAATTATTTCATTTGGGGAGTTTTCTAAAAATAGGACCACAAACAGTCCATAGAAAAATCTGCAATCAGTTACTATAAGCGTACTAAAGTTCATCAAAGAAAAAAAGTGAATGAAAGAAAAGATACAAAGAAAAGAAGATAATTTTATTTGTAATAAATATAAATTATGAAAAATATCTTTCCAATATTCCATGACAAAATATGATTCATTTTGGCATAATGTTGCTACCCATTTAAAAGACAAATAATGTCTATTTTTCTACTGTTCTACAAAAGATTCAAAAGAGAAAGCAGATTTTTCCACAACTCTATTCACTTTCTAAACCACTACAGGCTGGAGGAATGACGACTAACAACTGTCCTGTCTTACCCCTTCTGGATGACCTCTCGCATTTTAGAGTACTTTCTTGGAAAAGAAGGTACAACTACATAAAAGTAATGATAGTTCGGCTGGGCACAGTGGCTCATGCCTGTAATCCTAGCACTCTGGGAGGCCAAGACAGATGGATTGCTTGAGTTCACGAGTTTGAGACCAGCCTGAGCCAGAGTTGAGACCATGTCTCTAAAAACCAGCCAGGTGTCGCGGTGGACACTGGTAGTCCCGGCTACTTGGGAGGCTGAGGCAAGAGAATCACTTGATCCCAGGAGTTTGAGCTTGCTGTGAGCTGTGATGCCTCGGCACCCTACCAGGGGCAGGAAATTGAGACTCTGTCTCAAAACAAACAAACAAATAAATAAATAATGACAGTTCATTTTAGTTTATCAAAACATGTCTCACATGTGATCTTGACTCTCTGGGTAACAGCGAGCACAGGGTTTGCCTGTTGCGATTGTGAGCATCGAGATCCACAAATATAACTGACCAAGAACAGCCCTGGAGAGAGAAAAAGCAAAACATCACCTAAATTAGGGAAAAAGGATGTATAGGTCATTTGGCATCTTGACTGTGAGAAATTTCACAAAAATTACTAACATTGACTACCTTTTATGATGGGACTTTAATTTTTTACACTTTCATTAATTCTCAATTTTTAAAATACACATTAATTTTATAATCATAAAAATATTATTTGTACGTTTCCCTATTTTCCCTCAATTTTCTTATAAATCAAAAAAAGTACTGACAGCCAATTAATAACATTTACTTTAATGAAAATACAACTAGTTTAGCTAACATGACAAGGAATAAAAAACTAATTTGGATTCATAGAATCTGATTTGTATATTCCTCATAAAGAATGTTGACTATAGGATGAAATTAAAATGTAGCCATGAGAAATGAAGAGAACTTTTATCTCAGGATGCCAAGTCCTTTTAATTATCAGGCTTAGAGACAATAAGATGGGACAGTGACTGTGTCCTCCCCTCCCCTCTGAGCTGTGTGGCTACGCATTCATCTCTTGAAACCAGCTATAAATTAACCTAAAAATGCCACACTAAACACTATAACCCATGCCCTATGGCTTTTATGTCTGTAAACCAATGAAAATTCCTGATAAACAATTTAGTATCAGCCCACTCCCTGTATCTTCTTTTTGCCTTTAAAAATCCACTTGAAATTGCTTCTAATTGGAGTGCGTATTCAGTACAACTTGACTCTGTGCTGCTAGGCTGCAGTCTTCAAGCTTGGCCCAAATACACTGTTTACTTATATTAATTTTGCCTCAGTTTCTTCCACTGACAGATGTAATCTAGGAGTAAGGATGTAAAACAATACTGCACTGAAATATGAAGACAAGAGAATCTCAAAAAACACGGCTATCGGCACTGCGCTTTCTGTTCCCCGAGGATCGCCCCATGCACTCCCCATATGCAGTTATTATCATCCCCCTTTACTGAAAAGGACATCAAGTCTTAGTTTAACATAGCAAGGGTTCGAAAATCAATCCTGGTACAGAAGCTCATGGTTATACAATCTCCCACACTAAAAAACCAAAAAGGAACAAACAAGAACTTTCAAGTATGAACAAAAAAATATGAAAAAAAGGACAAGTAGAATAGAAAACGTCAACTGGTTTGCTAACCAAGTTAAAAAAAATTGACATTTAGCCTTTAATGTACTCCATATTCAACAAAATACTTCTGAATAAATATGGCTTTGTTCTCTTACTGGGGAGCTACATGTTTGAAAATACAGAATGAGATGTAAATACAAAGACTGCTTTCAATGTAAGAAACTACTCAGAAAAATACTTGGGGGAACGGAGAAAAGAACTATTATAAACTGCATGTTGCTTCAATATTACTTTCTAAATCTCATCCTAATTCTCACCAACTTCATAGATGTATTAACTCTGAATCTAAAATATCTACATCACCGACCTAGCCTGAAACTTCAAACTTGAGTAGCACCAGATCCAAATATCACACTCACTAGCTGTGTTTCCTGTTAATCCACCTTCATATAGGAATATAAACTCACAAAACAGAGTGATTTTTCATTCAGACTATCGTTTTTCAATTTCTTTTTTAAAACTCTGACAAGTGAATTAATATATGAACTGGGAATGAGTGAAGCTCTGTCTCCACCCCAGATGAAGGCTGTCCTTTCAACCATTTGAGAGTCCCAACCTCGCATCTCCACTCGCCCACGCAGCAGCTGCCACTGGCAAAAGTACAGTGCACTCTGCTGTGAGAAAAGCCAACGAGGAACTTGACCTGTGCTCCCAGGAGCCGACCCAGGTGATTGGTTATTAAAATGACAAATGACACACAGCAGTACACAGCTCAGTCTCCTCAGGGTGAGTGGCTTAGGTAGAAGGGTAATAATTAGAGTGAGTCCATAGTGAAGGTGAGGACCTCAGCTAGGATCTGAGTTTTCAGGGAAAGGGATCCAAATAGGGTAGTTACAACAAAATAGCAGGAAAATGATTGAGTATCATATGTTAGACAACTATAAATACACAAAATAATTGAAGCTATGATTTACCTTTAGGCCAAGAATTAGTAAAGTTAATTGGTGCCAAACTGTCTGCCTCAAATTGAATTTTCAGAAGATAGAATCTAAGTATGTTAATCTTACAAATTATGAAGTGAAATGAATTTCATAATTCACTCCATCATCGATTAATGAAAATAGCCAGCTTCTCTTTTCTAGTAACAAATAATTTTTTTTAAATTTAAATTCATCAAAGTATTTGTTCAGGTCTCAATTTCCCTTTGCCAGCTTCTATGTAACATACTTAAAGGAAAAAATGATCTCATATATTTTAAAACTGAGATCAAGGGCTAGTTAACTATATTGTCTGGCTGTCCTCTTATAAAAATCGCCCAGAATTCCAGGAGGGTGAAATTGCTCAAGGTCACGCTATTTCCCATTCAGAGAAAGTCTTTTAAAAAGCGATCAAGGAGAGCCCACACGTGGAATTAATTTTCACCTACTTTAAATCAGCAAACACATTAATGTTAGGCCTGCAAATTTCAAAGGATGCCAGATGTCTACATTGCTTTGAAGGCTTTGCATAACATGAGCAATCTTGCTAGTCATTACCTTTTAGATTCTGGCCTTGGCTCATTTGTCAGTATCTTGATTTCCCCAATTACAGAAGGAATATGAAAGGATGTTTTATAATATGACATTTCAGAGCATCTGATTAACTTTGTATATTTTATTTTCTCCTTTCATTTCCTGAAATCTTTACAACTTTGTCATAATATCTTGACTCCACCTAAACAGCTCCTAAGACCCACACTTTAAACTTTACTCTCCAGCTGAGTCTCCACACGTCTTTTTGTTCTAGTGAATACCCTAGAAGATGATTCGACCTGATCACTGTTGGGGCACTCGAGCTCCCCTGGTGGGAAAGAGCCACACAGACCCACTGGCTCCTCCTTGGTTCCTCACAACCAGAACAGACACTCCTGGGAATGTCCCTAAGGCCAGAGGGACCAGCTGTGACCACAGACATTGCTGATCTTACTGGTTTCAATTCAAAGTGAAACGATTCGAAGGGTTGTCAAGGCCTCTTTCCCCATCAGTCACTTCTTGGAACCTGAGCTGAGGGACTTGCCACCCTCATCAAGAATCAAAAAATAAAACCAGATGAAACTGGTTAGTGGATCTACTGCGCATGATCTTTTCTGTCCTTGTGCTGGAAGCAAAACCATACCACAACACTCCACATAGGAGATTTTGTTCCTCAGTTCAGTTATTAGGCTAACCCTTAGCTCTAAGGCACAGCCCAGGGAACAGCCTTCTCCAGAAAGGACATTTACTGACGGGACCCTGCGCCGCACCTGTGGCAGCAATGAGCAGGTAAACGGCCAGATTTTGCTCACTGACCCAATAGTTGTTTCTAGTAGCCTCTCTCACAATCCAGACTTCTTTCCTCCTCACGTACTGTTAAAACAATTTAATGTGGCTTGGCACCTATAGCTCAGCGGTTAGGGCTCCAGTCACAAGCACCGGGGTTGGCGGGTTCGAACCTGGCCTGGGCCAGCTAAACAACAATGACAACTATAATAAAAAAATAGCCGGGTGTTGTGGTGGGCACCCGTAGTCCCAGCTACTGGGAGGCTGAGGCAAGAGAATCGCTTAAGCCTAAGAGTTGGAGGTTGCTATGAGCTGTGATGCCATGGGACTCTTCCGAGGGTGACATATTGAAACTCTGTCTCAAAAAAAAAAAAAAAAAGAATTTAAACTACACAGAAAGAGGAACCTAAACATAAATTCTCAGGGTCTCAAAATAGCAGAGCTGAGATTCAAACCCAGGAATCACATAATTGTTGCTCATTATACCTATGATATCTGTTGAAAGTAAATTCTGATTTATATTACTATCCAAAGTACTATCAAATATTACCTTAACAATATGTGAACACATTTATCCTGACATTTCTACAGAATGTACTGGAGAACATGATGAAATATGTAACTTTTATGTTAAGGACAATGCATGTTTCTAACTGTGGCTCTGCCCCTAATTAGCCTTTAGAGTAAATTGATCAGAATTAGGCCATTTTAATCACATTTCATTCTTAAGATCCTAAAGAATAAATACATTTTGAACATTTCTTTTTTATTTTTTTGAGACAGAGTCTGCCCTCGGTAGAGTGCCATGGTGTCATAGGTCATAGCAACCTCAAACTCTTGGGTTCAGGTCATTGTCTCTTTTTCTTTTTTAATTTTATTATCTTTATCATTAAATCATAGCTGTGTACAATAGTGCAATCAAGGGGTACAATGTGCTGGTTTCATATATAATCTTAACTATTTTCATCAAACTGATTAACATAGCCTTCCTGGCAGTTTCTCCGTTATTATATGAAGACATTCGTATTCTGCATTTAGCAAGGTTCACCTGTACCC